>JAPDSC010043085.1:0-29484 GCA_026290005.1 Latrodectus geometricus
TATCATAATTATGAGAGTTTTAATTTCAATTAAAATATCATAATTATAATAGTTTTACTGCTTTGTTTACAATGTAATTTACTACAATTACAGTTTTAATGTGAATTGCACATTTTTTCCAATATAATTTCAAATATATTAGCTATTGCTGAGCTATGCCATTTATTAGTTAAATCACTTTCTAGAAATAGAAAAAATTTAATATGAAAATATGGTACAGATCTAATTATTTAAATGAGAACATTCAACAAAAAATTTAAAAGAGAAACTTTTTATTGGAATTTAAATTTGCTTTTGTACTTGAAGTGTCTAGTATAAAAATCTTTTTTAAAATAATTAGCCTAAAAGAAATATTTTGTTAATATACAAATTTTTGCTATTTTCTTATGTAAATGGTAATTTTTACTAGTAGTAAGTTTTATATCATTATTTTGAATAATCTAGTTTTTCTATAAGTTTACTGTAAAGTTTTAGTATTTATTTTACCATTATTTAATTGATGAAATCTCAGCAGTTTAAGTATATTTTATTAAAGTTTACTTTTGTTGCATTATTTTAGTAATAGCTGTAAGTAAATTTGTATAATATGTTCTGATGTTTATTGGTCTGTGTTTTTCCAGTGCTAATATTTTTAAATATATTAAATAATGAGGTTTTGACCAGAAATTTTGTGTGTGTTAAGAAGGTCATGTAATTTATTTTATTCATTTTAATTTATTGTTTAAAAATTATTTTCGTTTATTCATTTTGGGATACGTTGTGTAATTCAAATATAAAATATACCGGTGAGTTTTACCATGTAATATCAATTATTCCTTTTTGTGCTTTTGAATTCTTTTGTTTTTTTTATTTAAATTGTCTGTTAATGCTCTGTGTTGTGAAGAAATGTTTCTTTATTTTACAAAATCATATTAAATGATGTTGTCTTTAATTTATATGAAAACTAAAGTAAAATTTTAACTTTTGAGCATATAATATAAATAA
The DNA here is from genome assembly GCA_026290005.1 of Latrodectus geometricus. Taxonomy (NCBI): domain Eukaryota; kingdom Metazoa; phylum Arthropoda; class Arachnida; order Araneae; family Theridiidae; genus Latrodectus; species Latrodectus geometricus. The sequence goes on from JAPDSC010043085.1 coordinate 985, forward strand.
TTCTTTTCACTGATTTGCTTTTATAAAATGGTAATATTTATCTTCAAATAATTTTTAGTATTTAGCATATTATATATTGTAGAAATAAAATTTTGCTTATGTGTTAAACATGTTTTGATATAACTTATTTATTTTAAGATACACAGATATTTTCTTTTATATTCCATACTTTTTATTAACTAAAATTTTTTTATTTTATAAAATTTAAATTGATACATTAATTTTCATATTGTAGTTTTTATTTTCCATTAATGATAATCGAATGAAGTATGAATCACTGTTATCATTAAAAATTCAAAAGGTACTTCAAATTTTGTTTTTGAGTTGTTCATGGAACCTTGAATTGAAAAATATTATGATTCATTTCCATAAATATTGGCAACTTTTTCCTAAGTACTGGAAATGATTGTTATCAAAATATAAACCATCTAATTTTTTCGTCATTGTCACTGAAAAATTAAGATCTGTTTTCGAGTCTCTTGACCATATTATTTGACCTTGACAGGAAAATTTTAATATTACTATTATTTACAATGTATTTATATTATGAATATATAATTCATATTGGGGTCTGTCTTATCATAAAATTGTCATTTATACTATTTTTGAATATGCTTGTATATTAATTATTTCTGTATTTAAAAAGCTATTTTGTAAGCTTTGTAACCCCATTCTTAAAATTTTGCAATTAAGAAACTAATCGGTTTTTTATTGTATTGTGTGTTTTGTAAAATCCTTGACTAAATTTGCATATTTAATATTCAAGTAAAACAGTAACTAATTTTACTTGAACCATAATTTTAGTTTCAAAGCAATTTGGAATAGATGTTTAATTTGTAAAAAAATAAAGTTATGAAAATTATGGAATTAGACCTTTTTTTATGTTTCCAATTTAAAAGTTTGATGTTCTATTTCCAGTGAATTTTTTTGTGCCCTGTTTGTTTTTGCTGTTCTTGTTCTTTATAATTATACTTACCATGTGCTAACATTTTTTTGCTGTAATTTTTTCCTGAAGTTGTTATAAATTGTATTTTTTAATGTAAAAGTTGTAAAATCTCAAATTTGTAAATAATGGAGGATATCATGCTAAAGAAAGTTAAATCAAATATGTGTGAATTTGCTTTTTAATTAACTTGTTTTAATAAAAAAATAAAAAAGAAAAGTTCTTTCTATACACATACTCTGTAGCTTTTAGATTTTGTGATACTCCTAGTGAGAATATGCTGCATATTGCATTCCATTCAAGTTGCTTGTGGAATATTTGTTATTCATAGATTTATTTGTAATGAAATTTAATTATGTTTAAGAAACGTTTTCATTTTAACAAGTTCTTTTTGTGTATTTGAGTGCAAGTATAGTTTTCAATATTTTGTTTCAACAAATTATGCAGATTTGAACCAAATTATGTGCAATAATTCCTTTTTTCTTCTATTAAAACAGCAATTAAAAAAATAATGGTTTAAGTTTGCCTCCTATGAATTTAATAATTAATCTGCTAAAAAATGGCAGTTCAGTCCTTTATAATGATTGAAATTAGGAATATTTTTCTTGTAGAAAATTTTTAAAACTTGTATTATTGAGAAATGTTTATAGAATTGTAAATTTTGATTTGTTATACATGTGAATTTGCTATTTATATATCAGTGTTAGTAGTAATTTAATGACATAGAAAAAATTTCTTTTGAAGCTTTTCTTTTAATTAAAATCTTAATGGATTCATCATATATTGTTTTCTAAAAATAATTATTGCAAAAAATCAATTTTGAGTTAGAAAAATGACAATCTTGTCTTTAGTATAGTGTTCGATATTCTCAAACTATAATTAATAAAAGTAATAATTTTAGTACAAAACTGGGAATTTATTTCTATGAAAGTTTTATGTTCAGTCAGTTACTTTTTTGAATTAATTTTCGTAAATGTGAAGTAACTTGAATGAACAACCATGTTTTTATTTAAAAATTTTTGTCCGATTAACCAATTATTTTATTATACGCTTTTCACTATTTGCTTGAATAGAGATTAATTTTATTAGTATTTAATGGAAGTTCAAAGTTTCATAAATATTGAAACTAATCACGTCCTTGTTTGGTTTTTGTTATAACTTATTTATGTTTAGTTCATGTTTTAAATTGTATAGTAAAGGAAAAAGTAGTGTCTGATGAAAGATGTGTTTGCATTGCATTGGATAAATAAAGACATTTATTTTGTGTTTCACTATGATGTACTTATGTGTATTTTTGTGTTAGTTATTTATTAAAAATTCTATAATATTGTATTGCATTTTGAGTTTTAATTTATGAATCTTTCTAAAATTTGGCAAAACTTTTTTTTAATATTGTACATTCAAATATAAAATATCTATCAATTTCTTTTATTAATATGCTTTTAAAAGCTAAATTTTGTTATTTTATATTTATTATTTAAAATTTTTTCCTCAGCATGAGGGAATGATAATGAACTTTTTGCACGCACACATATGTGCTCAAGGTGGCACATAAACAATTATAATTTTCATTTCATATTGTTAAGTGAAAAGTTAAGTTTTATCGTGAAATATTTTAAGAAAAAAACTTTTTTTCAGGCATGTCGACAATGACCTCCATTTTTTAGCTCCCCATTTTATAATTTTTAATGAGTCTTTTGTATCACCATTCATAATTTTATTTGTTCATTATGGTGGGGCACTGAGCTGGTGCAGCTGAATTATTAGCGCTCTTGCATTCAGTTGAATAATTTCTGGCTTCGAATCTCACCTTGGGCACAGATATTTTCAGTGGTTTAGAATCTGCTTTAAACTGGAGATCCTGATCTAGTTAGTCCTTGGCAGCTTGTCCTTATTGGACTTTGCACCATAAAACCCAACCCTAGTTAGTCCTTGTGTATAAAAATGATCATTGAGCAACAAATGAAGCCATGTTGTGGGCACAATAGTCTTCTCTAGTTGATGTGCATTTGTACTTGCACCATGTCTATATTTATTTTTCTTGAAACACTATTTCATATTCTTGTTAACACTGCTTTTTTAAGTATCGTCTATCCAAATAATATGTTTATTCCTTTCGGTCTAATAATCGTGTCTTTGAAATTGCTACATTCCTCTATATGATGCTCTATGATGTTCATTTATACAGAATATGTAGATATGTTACTCAAATTGCAATACATCCATCTACTGAATTTTTGAAATTAAAATGCAAAATTTTTTCTGTTTTAATAATCACAGTTGTTCACTGATCATGAAGTCATATATTTTGAATTTATGATTTTATTTGTTTTTTGTTATTATATTTCCAAAATTTAGTTGTAAAACAGTTTATCTGTTAGAAAAGTGAGCTGAAATGAATTAATCATTGTACATAAAGCCATTAGATTAAACTTGATGTTTACAATAGGTCAATTGCAAAAACTATATAATTAATTTTATGGAATTTAGTTAATGTTAACCACAGATGGATGGTTTTTTGTCTAGAAAATTTTGTGAATCTATTCAAATATAGATATATCTTATATACAAAACAGTTTAAAATACTCAAATTTCCACTATTTTCCTCAACTCCAAATCTAGGATATAAGATTTTATAACCAGCAATAATTTAAAAATAATTCAAGAGTCTGCCCGAAGTAAGTGACAAATTTGGCATGCAGAGCTTAAAGTTTTTCATTATATTGAAAATGTTACCTGTGACAAGTTACCATGATTAAATCGGTAGGATTAAATTTTTTTTTAAAGTGCTTCTGTTGCCAGCTACGAATTCGTTATTATTTTTGAATTAGTAGCTTCCCGAAATTTTTTTTTTTTGAAATTAAGATTGGAAACGTACGGTTGTTTTTTATTTTCTTCATCGCTACATATTTTGCATCAAAATAAATTTTTAAATAAAATAATTTTAATTATAAGAATTAATAATATAGAGTTCTGCAGAAATGCATTTTGTATTCTGAGAATAATGTTCAGTATAACTAAAAGATGTAGAATGACTACTCAAATAATGGGTGCTATCAAAAAAATCAAAGTTCATATTTTTTTTTTCCTTCAAGAACGTATATGATTTTTAATAAACATAACTTCAATGGTAAAATGTGAGACAATTTAATGAAATGGGATTTTTAGTGATAGTTGGTAGATTTTCCCGTTTGAATGAATGTGGTTTTTGTCACAAATTTAAACTATTCTGGATTTAAATTATTTTGTATATAAAATATTAAATGTATATCAAGTAAGTTGTTGATTATTTGAAAATTTATTACAAATCGAAGAAGTATTGAGCTTTGCTTGATTTACTTAGTAAAAATTTATTTTCCCAATTAGTGCTTTTATAAATTTTCGTTTTGATAATTAAAGTGACACTCATGGTGTTGCGATTAATCAGAGGTGCCTCTAGCAGTAGTAGGTGGCTGTTAAAGGATTTTTCTTTTGCCAACGTTATTTGCATTGCTCATTTGAACCATGATCAAGTGGTGATGCATGCGATCTGGACCCTTTACCTCCACAACCAGATTAGTGAAAGCAGATAAGGCCATATAAATGTCGACAAGAGCCTTGGTAGCTTAGTCGGGAGAGCGTTGTAATCGCGACCAATCCTAGGGCCGGCTAAAGATCACACGTGTTCACTAATGGCGACTGGGGCACGTTAAATATCTCGATAAAGGATCCACACCAAGGTCAAGGAATTTCTACTTGGTTTCTGATTTGAAAGATCCACTACTGGCTTGTAGTACTGCCATTTAGTTTTATCTGAACAAAGGGATATAAACTTCAGACTTGACAAGGAGCTGTACTCTGTCAGGCGGAGCAAATGTTAGGATTGAGCATGACTGGATTTGAGGTTAATACAAAATGTAAATGAATAGTAGCAGAAGTGCCACAATACCTTTGTATTCAAATAAGACAAAGTAAGTCTCAGATCAGTGGTCTCGATGTAGGAAGATTAAGTATAATAATTCCTATAATCAATTTTCAAACCCACAAACACAATAAAGAAATGGGTGATTTTCCAAGTTTTGTACTTAAATAACAATGCTTGACTTCGTTTTGATGAGAACTGGTAACAAGCTATTGTGAATTATTAGAATGGATTAATGAAAATTATACTAAATTACCCATTCAAAGTAGAATTAAAAAACTGCCATTTAATAATGGATAATAGTTTTGTGTATTTCTGGTAACTCTTGTAGATTTTATATTTGCAATAATAATTTTACACATTATAAATCCTTTAATTTATGTAGACAAGAGAAAATTTCTTCTGTATTTAATTTTTTTCTCAAACAAATGGCAAAATATTACAATCAAAATTTTTGTTATTTCCGCTTCTAGTTTTTTTCTAATAAAGTTCTTGTTCACAATTTTGTATTTTTGGCTAGTGTTTGTATTAATTAATTTAAGTATTTAATTTGCTACATAAATGTTTAAATTGTTTTAGCATTATGAATTAGTAAATACTTAAGTTATCTTACCGCTGTGAATTAGTGAATTCATGAATAAAGATTTTACTTAATATTTAAGTAAAAAATATATTAATTAAATCATAATGGTAAAAAATAATTTGGGAATATTTATTTCACTTCATTCGAATTAACATTTCTGATAATGATGTTATGTGAATTTGAAACCATTTAAATTATATTCAATTTACAAACTAAATTTATGTATAAACTCTTGTAAACAAATAATAGTCATTTAAAAATTAATTTTGATGTGAAATAAAATTAAACAACTAAATTTCGAAGTTTTATTAAATATTAAGCTAATAATTATTTTGAAGTGTATTAGATTGAAAAAAGTATTACTGTTTGAACTATAAGTCACCAATAATTTTATTTTTTAAATAATTATGTATCGATACTATGATTATGTATAGAAAATATAAATAAACACAAATTAAATATAATCTAAGTTAATAAATTTTCTAAATTCATTGACCAATCTCATTACAAATCTATGAAATTCTCAAATAAAGGTTTTAACATAGGCATTTGTATTAAACACCTTTTTTTTTTTACCTACCAAATGTTACGCATAACTCTTTAATTAGATTTTTATGTTAAAGTTGGAAATAAATATCATATTTTTTAAAATTCCGTTTATTACGCTGCTAAAATCAATGCTTATTACTGTTTGAAAATTGCAAAATAAGTTATTCAACTGTCGAAAGCAGTGAATCTAGTGCGCATGTGCTAGGCTGCTTTTTAAAGTCTAGATATGAACAAAGTAGTGTTTTGAACTAATATTCTTGTACTAGATAAAATTCACATAATTTCATTATATCTTGCATCGTAATTCTATTGCACAATTTTCTATATTGATGCCGGAAAACGACAAACTAATGACACCCTGTTTTAAAAATAAATTTTGCTACTACCACTGGTAATAATATCGAGTGTTGTAATTTCTTTATCAAACTAAATGATATATGTTTTTGCTTACATTTCTTTTACTATTATATAGATCTCTGCCATAAAATTTAATAATGAATTACATTAAAATATATATACATTTAAAATTTTGGTTTGTAATTCACACACATTTGTTATGTGCGTGAATTGGCATCGACGATTTTGAAAATGCACCAAGAAGGGGACCTAAAGTATATTTTCACCAAATTCGCGTATAGTAGTGTGGGAAAGAAGTTTATACCATTTTATTTTAATTTGAATGACGGCTATGCGTTTGTGTTGCCAGTGTAATTTTTATTATTTTTTTAAAATATTAAGGTCCAGTAAATAGTCAAAAATAGTTTCACCCGCTATCGAGAAACTCAAATAAGAAAACGTCATGATTATAAACCTAATTAAAAGTCACTTGAAACTATTAATATCTTAAAAGAAAGAAAGTTTAATAAAATAATGTAAATTGAAACTATTAACTTATTTACGTTCACTAATTGTTTTACCATTTTGCACTGTTATTGGATTTATAACGTGACATATATTTTTGTTTTTATTATTATCGGATTAAAGAGGGTTTATTTTTCATTTTCATCTTTTAGAGAATTTTAATTTCATGAATATTTATCGATTTTCGAAAATTAGATTTTAATAGTTCATTACCAGAACATTTATTTAATTAATATATCTTAGTTTTTCGTTCGATTTAAATATATTAATTTTAAGGAAAATAATAAAATTAATTTATTGTTTTAATTAGACCTTAATTAATTAGGCTAAAATTAATAGGAAATTAGACATTCGCAAGTTTGAAAACGAATTCCAAAGTTTTTCAATGAATAAATTCAAAACTAATCTGCATCTACAAAATTTCTAATTTTTCAGAGATGTCCTGTTGTTTACAATTTTCTAAGTAAACTATACAATATGGGGATTTTATGCAAATACTTTTAGTTTCTAAAATTTATAAAGAAAATAAAAATTGTTTGTCGTTGATAAAATTGATAACATTCTTTTTATCTATATGAAGAAAGAAAATGAGACTTTTTTTTGTAAAACCGATCGGGCTTGCTTCATTACAATTAATTATTGTGTTTTCAAATATTTTGTGGAATTGTTTATCGTTAGTGTTTCCGAACATCAATAATTTTTTTTAATCTGAATTTCATTTGATCTCTATCTCTATTACTAGAATAATAGATTAAAAGAGCAAATTCTATTTCTATTAGAAAAACGAATGAAATAAGGAACAACTTTGATATGCCCCCTTCAAAAATAAAGCGCCAAATCTGGCACTTCCTACAGACTTTTTAGTGTTGCTGTTTCTTATTTTGGTGTTGCCAACTTCGGTTTTTTCAGCTTTTAGGTTTTTGTTGTTGTCAAATATAGCATTTTCTTGTATTTTGTACCCTTTTTTGAGTTTTTTTTTTAAAGTTTTTTTGCTATTAGTTAATTTGTATTTAGCGAGAATCCATCTTGGCGAGAAAAAAGGCCGATTTGGGAAATTTCCGATTTGGGGGGTATTTCAAAGTAGTTCCTGAAATAAAATAAATATTGTGTGTTTATGTTTTAAAGATTTAGGACAAATAACCTTTAATTTATTAAATTCTAAGGCTGAAAAATTCTCGGCATTAATAGAAACTACTTTCAGTAACGCGGCTTTACATTAATCTGTCAACTCTAACAATGTTTAACATACATGTCATTGTTATTTCTTCTCTTGAGAAGTGTTAGTTTATATGAATATGTTTACTTTTGATTTTTAACTTTTCAATAAACAATCTTAGTTGTGATTTCAGTGTAGAATCGCTTACGATTATTGTATTGTTCGGAAAGATATTTCGCTTTATATGAAAATGAAAAACGTTTAGCGAATATTTTACTGAATTGTATATTATCAATTCTAGTCCAATACCTTTTATCATCTTTTTGGTCGTAGCATGATTTCGAACTCATAGAATGGTTAGTTTTCACTGGCAAAAAACTGATTCAGGTGGTAAAAACGAAATGACTTTCCGAACAACCTAATAGTTAACTTTAGCGACTAAAAATGATGATACGTGTCAAATCGATTTTATTTATTATTTTGAAAAGAGAATATATATTGTTATTCTTATTTTAACTATTCTATACTTTATTTTTATAAGTTTTAATATTTCTCAGAATAATTATTTTATATTTGGGTATTTTTTATTTTCAATGCATTCAAGAAAGTGTGTTTTTTGCAGTGAATAAACTTTTTGTATTTTTAATAATAATAATAATAAAAAACGAAATAGATCATGTCTAATATGGGCATTACAATACTATCTTGTAGTAAATGTTTTCTACAAACATTCGTCTTTAATTTAGTGAGCTCACACAGATTAAATTGGGAATAAGATAAATGACCTTATAAAAACTTATAAGTTAAAATTACCACAGTTGTGTAATTAAAATTACCATAGTTGTGTAATTAATGAATGTACATTATAAGAACTTAAAGTGTCACACCCTGAAGATTTTGAATTGTAAATATTAGGTTGGGGAAATAAAAATTCATTATTTTACGTGAACTTCAAGGTTTTATTTACATGCTTTTGATTATCTTTGTGCAAATGATTTCAAACTGTTTTGTGACTGATCTTTAACTTCTGGACTTCTAACATGCTGGTCAACTTTGGACACTTTTGTGATTATATCGATATTTTCGACGATGGGATACCAGTACGAGTTACATCTTTAACATCAAATACACATGAATGGAATTAATGAAACCAAAATTACACTTATTAGATACACCATAAATACTATTCCCTATTTTCCATTGTTTGACTTGTATTTTTGCTTTTATCAAAGAAAATAACGAATGCTCTGCATTTTCTCTTTTGACATCGATTTTTAACACCTTAAGGACCAAATAAAAAACAATAAAATATTTTTTAGTGCAAAATGTGAGCTTTCCAACGAGCATATATCTAAAATTGAATGATGAATACTTAATGAGATACTGAACACTACAATCATCGACCGAAAAAAAAACATTTTTTTTTCTCCCAACCTAATATGTAATGTATGATATAATTATGATCTTAAGCGAAGTAATCGTGGACAAATTAGTGACTTGCTTATTGGAGATTATCACACTGAGAATGTGTGCCTTGTCGAGAATATATTTTCTCATCAAGTGATGATTGTTGATCATTTTGAAAATCAAAGCAAATGTATTGATTGATAATTATCTTAAATTTTTGTAAATAAAAAAAAAATGGATAAAAAATTGTTTATTTTAAACATTTTGTTTTAAACGAGTTTGTCATTGTTTATGTTTTTAGTTTGAAATGAATGTCTTAGTTTTAGAAAAAAGAAAAAAAAATAGAATGCTTACACACAGGAACTCAAATTTAATTCTAATATAAATAGGAAAATTATATCGACAATTGATATAATGAATAGGTTACAGAGAAAGATATTCTAATGACAGTGAGTACTCTAAAATTGAAATTCTAATATTGATTTACACTTATTCAACAAGATTCTAGTCTTAAGGAACTTAATATTTTTTAAAAAATATATGAGATGGCTGTTTCAACAACACACATTATTGGGAAAATGAGCAAGTTGAATAAAAAAATTTGAATTGTAATGCAGACATTTGTTCTACTTCAGTGATTTTTCTTCACCTGTAAAGAAAAAAAGAAGGCATTAAAAATTAAAAAAAATCAACAAATATGATAATGCAAAACACATTTTATTTCTCAGAAAGTGATTAGTAATATTGGTGGGATACTGTATAAGATCACCAAAATCGTATATGGTTAATTAAAATTACGCAGGGCCTTTATTTTTTAGCATAATGGTTTTTAATTTTACTGTTTTTCAAAATTTAAACTTCCATCGCCCCCCCCCACCCAAATCGTTGAACTTTGAACTTTAAATTTATTTTTGTTCAAATTCCTTGATGTGCGCTTACTTCGCTAAATGCAATTGATTGTTAGTGTAATACACATTTATATAAAAACATTTTTTATTGGCGAAGTTTACGAGATGTTTGGCAATTTTTTGAAAAAGTCGCCAAGAGCGACCGTACAGTAAATTTTTACCCGATTTGAGCTTTAGAATTTTGATTAAAAATTAGTATAAATCGTGGAAGTACACTGATACATATGTCTGATAAATTCTTTAAAGAGTGCATCGAAGACAATCTTCAATTATATATTTTGTAATTAGTTATAAAAAAACATAAAAAATGAATGAATAATATTTTAAATCGAAATTTAGAATCTAACTAAATCAGTTCGGGCAACGAATTACTGGCTATGGCAAATACTGATGCTTACTTTCACGATTTAGTTAAAGTCGATTGTTTCATTTGATAACAATTCAATTCTCATCAGAATTCAACACTTTCAAACGTCTTGCTTAATTAAGATGTCTTTGCAATTCAATATTATTAAACTCCTTATCGAACCACTCTCTCTTCGGTTTTCATGTAAATGTAAGTCCAGATAACGCGTTATTTCAGATAACGTTTTAATTCTAAGAAGGCAAAGATTTCCTCAATAACAATTCTGGAAAATGTAATTTATTCATTCCAAATAAATATTTTAATGAGATAATGAAAACAGATTTTAAACTTGTATGAGAGAGTTGGATCGCACAAAATGGAATGAGATAATATTGGTAGAAGGAATTATAAATTTGATAAGTTATACGATAATTACTAAATTTAATATTTTTAATTTAATGTATGAGATTTTATATGTTCCATTCCCACTAAATTATTTAATAGTTAAATATAGCAAATATTTATTGATAGAGATGAACCTATTTATTTGAAATATAGAAATTTTTTCTCTCTCACACACACATATATAATGTCTATATTACTTTGGTATTATATGTCAAACTAGAAAATTTTTTTTTTTAAACAAATTGAGAAAAATGACTTTAGAATATATTTTTACGTATTTCTATTCCCAAATTAAAAATTGATAAATTGTTTTCTATTAATTTGACAAAGGAATTTACATTTGACAACGAAGCTTACGGATGGTAAATGGTTAGTTTAATAGAATAAAATGAAGAAAATTATAAAAGCTTTCCCAAGTTGAAGGTATTTTCATTGCATTAGTTAGAGCATCTGATCACATTAAATATGGGAATATATTTAAAAGATATCTAGAATTCACAACAATGATGACATGAAATGAGGGAACTGCTAGTTTGAGAGAAATCAAAATTTGGATTTTAATCATTTGATTTTTCAGAATGTTTGCATGCAAGCAGTTTTGAAAGAAAGTTGAATTGCATTGTACTTATTATGCATTTACTAAATTATAATAAAATTATTTTATTCCATATAGTAGCTAGTATAATTTATACTAGTATATTATTCTCATCCCTACGGTAACTTTAAAAGTCCGTCCCTCCGTAGTTTTTTCATATTTTTAGCCAAAATTCTAGATATTTTTTACAAAGTTCTTTTGCATCCAAAATTATTATAAACCCAACCAACTTAGTCAACCTTCGTTCTTCAAAAATGGTGTCTTCTTGTTTCGTTCAAAGACTGAGTTCAAAATGAGAACGTGATCTATTAGATTATATATTTTTTCTGTTAAATTGTAGAAAACGTATGATCAATCTAGTTTTTTGTTCTAAACCTTCACATAAAGTGTTCATCATGCCTTAATTGGTAGGACAAAGTTCTTGAGAGTTTGATCCAATCACAATTGTGGCGCAGCTTGTCCTTTTTGGACCTTGCGCCAGAAAACCCAACCAACCAACAAATCCCAATTGATAACCAGAGTCACAATTGAAAGATGGTAGAAAAAAGTTGCGCCTTTTGCATGCATGTCTGCATGGGGGTTTGTTAGCGAGTTTTCCGGATTTCATTACTTACGGCATGTAAATATGACAAATTACATTTGAAATGTCCTCCTTTCAAATATAATTTGTCAATTTACACGATGGATTTACACAAAACCTCGTGTGAATTGCCTTTACAATTTGCACGATGGATAATAAATTGCCTTACAACAGTTAGGTATACGCGATATAAAGCATTACAAAAAGCTCGTGAATGGTAGATTGATATATATTTTATAGCATTTGTGTTAACTTACCTATTGTATAGCACATAATAATCTCAATTTTCATTTATGGTAAGGGACTAACAAGAGAATCTTTGAACTTAAAGATCGAATTCATCAACTTAAAGCAAGCAAATTGTTTACACATAGTTATTTCAGTTACAGTTAGCTTTAACAGTGAATATCTTGTCTGCAGTTTGTGATTAATTTCGCCTTTTTGATAAAAAAAATATTGAATGCCTATAATTTTTTTTTGCTTCTATATTCAATTCACATTAAACAAAACAAAAATGATACATATTTCATTTTTTTTAAATTATATGCCTGAAGAATCTTTTTTTTTATAACATATACGCTTGCCATTTGTTTCTAATCATTCTGATATATTGAGATCTATCCTTATGCCTAATTGAAAAGTGGCACGAACTTTTTGAAAAAGCCAATATGCATATATACGAAATTTAAATTTAGTATTTTCTGTCCAATCTCAGAAAATACTAAAACTTAAACGTTCTATAATGTTTTCACGGTAGAATTAAAATTGATGATTAATTAATAAATATTTTAACCTCATTAACTTAAGCATTGTTAATGTTAATTTTTAGCCTAAGATTCGAAATATTTAAATAAAAGAAAGTACGATAGGTTTTGAATTTTAAAATCTTAAATTAGAAGGGTTCAAGTATTTTAATCATTAAAACGATAAAGTCAATTATTATTGTAATGAATATGAAATAGAGCAAATTCTCCGATTCTGTTGAATTTCTCGAAAATATTCCTTACTTCACTCATAATTTAATCACTTAAAATGACTTTTCTCAGTAAAGATAATTTTACTGTAGTAAGCAAATATATAATTTATAAATCTAACTTTTTTATTGTCTGGACCAAAATATCACAAGCGAATAGTTGGTCATTAAAATAATTATACTCATCTCAACAAAGAGTTGTTATTATGTACTGTTTTCTCTTTGTGTGTGTGTGTAGGTGTATCTGAATAACATAATAACATTCTATTTATTGACTATGTGTGTTCATTTTATGTATAAAAAAGAATAAAATTAAATTAGATTGCATTTTATGTTCAATAGATGGTCGATTCTAATTCCCATAGTTCAAAGTGTGGTGTATCGAAAAATATAAACCTCTAACAAATAATTTTGATTAAGTTTCTATTTCTTAATAGATGCGCATCAGAAGTTAAATTTTATTTTCCAATAATTAACAAAAAATAAATAGTTAATTTTTAAGTTAATCAAAACTTTATTACTTCTTTATCTGAATGCAAAAAGGACCATACTTTCGAGGCACATTTAAATACATAAATTTCTTTCTTTTTTATCAAGTATCACTCAATTATTTTTCTACTAAATGAATATATTCTAAAATTTTCCCTTCATTTCTACCAAATTTCATTTGTTCCAAGTATTCAAGAATTCAGTGGTTTCAATATCTGAATTGGAAGATTCAGATGGTGCTGCCATCTATGAGCCAAAAGTCGTACTTCCACCTTCCTATGAGGGTCTCTATTCAGAAACGGAAAGCACTTTCTCTCTGACTTCATTCGCCTAGTCTCGGAGGGGTGGGCTTGGCTTGCCAAATGTCATCAGAAACAACAACAACAAGAATCATTGAATTAATTAATTAATTATTTCATTTTATTAATATTTTCAGTACATAACTGTGAAAAAATCGTTAAAAAACTTTAACGATTTTTCAGAATAATAATTATGTACTTAAAAGATATTTCTAATGTTATACTCGAATTCTTTCTAATTCACTTAAGCAATTTCGATTAAGAAAGGGCAAAACCCAAGAAAAAAGTTGAGTTAACAAGAATAATTTGGTTTACTACAACAGAATTTTCTCAAAAAATTATTGAATTAATTAATCATTTAAGTAACACAATGATTAATCAATCCATTAATTTTTAGATGAAATTAATGCAAATAATATTTCATACATATTGTCATTTGTAAAAATATATTGTTTGAAAATTTTCAAATAATAATTGCTTTACATTATTAATATTAATATTTAAAATTACTATCCGAAATCGATTTTTATGATTTGGCAGTAACCTTGATCTAAGGAACATCAGTTATATCGAAAATTTTTAAATTCTCTCTTGGAATTCATTATAACATGTTTCGACTGCATATAGCATCTGTATTTCAACGAACGAAAAAGAAAATAAAGCTGAATGATGGAAAGAAAGAAAAGCTAGCCAAATGTTTACCGTTGCGAGATCGATTTATTTTTTATTTACAATAGATAGTAATCTTGGAAAAAAATTTAGCATTTCCATAATTTTTGCTTATAAATTGGAAAATTGACGCACAATATGGAGAGCTAAGAAAATATTTGGAAAAAAAATCCTAAATTGTTGGTTGAAGCTACTATCTGAAAATGTAAATTGGTTCGAAAAGCATAAGATAAGTGTATTTCTACTTGTTGATAAAAGGCGACCTTCTCTTTAATGATTTTCGTAGTGCAATAATTTAATATAAGCTACAAAAATGGTGAAATGAATAAGAATATATTGGCTCTGACAACTCTATCTTCTGAAGAATCAATACTCTCATAATATTTTACGAGATAATAATGTGCGGATAAATGATTGTATAACACGCCAAGAAGCCATTTTTCCCGCTATAAGTCTAAATACGAGCAAAGAATAAACATAATTTTTTTTTTTTTTTTTTTTTTTTTTACCATTCTCTTTAGTTTTACGTGGCAAAATCCAAAGTGTTTTTTCTTTCTATACCTCTGATGTTGTAGATGCTTTTTTTTCCAATATGTACCTTAAACTTCATTGATATACTTATAATAGATTTTTATATATATAAAAATAATTTGTTGCCTGATTAATAAGATTTATTATCGACTGAGAAATTAGTTCATCAAAAATGTTTTTAAATTACTTATGTAAGTGTTGATTTATAGAATTGCTTCGATGCTAAGTGTGATTGAGATTTAACAATATTTCTTTTCAACAATAAGACATTGGAGTAGGTCTGGAAACAGCGATTTCTAAAATACTCATATGATACGACGAGTATATTAATTAATTGTTTATGGTTGGACTTTAGCAGAACTCACACTCTTGGCGCGAATAATTTTGGCTGGCGATAAATTTCTCCAGTCTTGGTAATTTTACTTTGATAAACTAGATTTGATAAAAATAACTATTTCTGGAATTCTTATTTCACTATTTTGTCCTGCCTTGGCGCATTTTTTCCATTTGTCCCCAAGGATGTTGGGCTCTCCTAGGATTTTACCATTGTTTACATTGTGTTGCTGATAGTATAACAATGTAAAGTTCTAAGTCCTCTCCGTTTTTAATGCATATTACATAATGATAATCAATAAGTCATTAGATATCATAATTAATTAAAAAATAATATTAAATAAAAAATGATAATAAAATATATATTTCGATTTGAAAACTAATTTGTAGAATATCAAAGCTTTTTTGAACATTTCTTAGTCAATCTAAATATACGTCCAATGAATGTCAAGAAGTATAATATATAAAAATGTATTCTAAAATTTTAAAATTAATAAATATATGTTGAAAAAAATAATTGCTGATATGCAAAATACGTTTATATAATTGCAATCAGTTTAATATTGTTACTGATGATAAAAAAAAAAGAAATAACTATGGAAAAGTACAATCATATGTGTATAAGAGTATTTATGATTTCAATATTAATAAAAATGTATTAAAATAAAATATAATAAATGAATTATGGATAAGAAAAGTGCAGCGTTAATAATTGTAATCAGCTTAATACTGTAATTAAAACTAAAATATGGCAAACCGAAAACTGTAACCAGAAGAGAATATAGATATTTATAAGAACAGTATATACACAGACAGGAACGGAGACATCTGGGTAGAAAATTTTCCTTTACGTTTAGATTTATATCATTCTCAACTAAATAAAATATATACCAATGTTTTGAATAATACCTTATTTCGGCGAGTTAAAAAACGTAACAAATTACTTAGCAAAGGAGCATCCTAATTTACAAAGTAAGTTAGTTAATAATTACGATTGAAATAATAATCTCGAAGTATTTTATTGCAGAAAATTTTTTATCAAATGTTAGCAAGGATTCCATCATTCAATATACACTTGAAAGAAATTATGAAAGCATGCTTTTCTTCGCATCTGACAGTATTTGTATTTCGACAGCAAAAGAAACAACCGGAAATAATCTCTAGCAGTTAAATGAACGCAAAACATTTTCCTTTCATAAGGCGATATTGAAGAATCAGAAAATGATTTTAAATTTCTAAATAGAAATAAACAATGTTTAGTTATTACGATGTTATTTCGAATTTATTATCAGTTTACAGTATTCAAATTGTAAACATTCTATAAGCTTTATCTTTTAAAATGAAACTTTCTTTTGTTGGGTACAAAAATTTGGACTGATATTTCACCAACATAATAAAAATAATTTTATTATTTAATTTTGTGAAGATATTTCTCTGTAGATATAGAAAGTTTTTCTTTGCTTTTTATAAATTCCCTTTGCGTCTTTTTGTATATATAAGCAGTAATCATCTGCTGTATCATGATATTTATTCAAAACCATGATTATATTTTGTTCTTTTTTAATTTTATTATTTTTCCTTTTATATTTTATTTAATCTGTCACGATTGTATAGATGTATATTACAAATCAAATTATTCTTTTTGGTTACATATTCTTGTTCTTTTGTCTCAAAATTCGATTTAAATTTTTATTTCAAACGAAACGAACACAGAATAGTACTGAAAGAAAGGGCGGGAAAATTATTTGTTTTGTGGAGCGATTCCTAAAACAAGAACGATTCCTATGAGAAATATTCCATTCGAATTTTATTATTTTTTCCTTTTGAAAATAATAATAACTTACTTGGCAGTATCATCATTGGCTTGTAAATCCCTGTTTTCCAAGTCATTCGTTCGAAATCGAAAAAGTCTTTCTGGAAATCGGTAAGGATGCATTAAGGACTCGTATCTGTTTGACGGGTATTTTGCTCTTGCTTCATGGAATATATCCAGTGGGAAATCTTCGAGCTGGTTTGAACTTTCCATGTCGTAACTTCTCTTCCTCTTACCACTGAATAATGACAAGAAAAATGCAAATAAGATATGAAAAATAAAGTCAAGATTATTATTTGATCTGAATTCAAAAATTATACGGAAAAATAGAAGAATGAGATGTCTCTTGTTGTTAAACTTCATTTTCATGTATAAACTCTAATAAACTCAGTTTGTCTTGGTAAACATATTAGATTAAAATTGAGTTTCTAGTCTCTCAGAAGAATATGTCTGAATTACACTGATAATATATTTTAAAATAATATATGAAAATTGAAATGTCCCAAAAGAAAATAAATATGCCATTTGAAATTACATGGGAAATTCTATTTTATGGTTGTAGAAAAGAATACTTACTAGCGGAATTTAAATATTCTCGTTTTTATTTATCTCATAATGGTGAAATGTGAAAGTTAAAAACAATTATTATTACTTCTCAATATTCGTAAAGTTTTAGAGATCATTTATTTATAAATCAATGCTTTTAATTTTGTGAGATGTATTAATAATGTGGAAATTTATGTAATGATTAATAGAGGCTCTTTTTTATTTTATTAATATAAAAATAATTTTTGCTCTTATTTAATAGTATGACTGACTTCATATAAAGATATATGAGTTTAAATAGGTTTTTAAGGTAAATAATGAAAAATCTAGAATTCCTTAAATTCTATATAGAATTTAAGGAATTCTAGAATCTTAAGCAATTTGATGTAATAATAAAAGTAGATAACATAAAATATTTTAAAGTATATGAGATTTACTTTGCATCAAAAGCTTTTTATTAAAGTAAATTTGAAAAATAAATTAATATAAAAATTTAATTAAAAAAATATGAATTAAATAATTTGAATTTAAAAATTAAGTTTGTATATAAAATATGAAAAGATAATTACTTCAGTTATTTACTTTGTTGCATAGTAATTTAGTTATGATTCAAGATATTGTTGTAGATAATATGAAACTATAGTTCTTAAATAAATACATACATACATATCTATAATATATATATATCGATACAATTTTCAAGATAAAATTGCTCGTGAAATTATTTTTCTTGAATAATTTTCCAACTGATAATTTAAACAAGCATGCCCATCATTTACATGAAAAATTTATGAAATTTTAGATAAAAGAACAGTTTTAAAAGTAAAAAATAACTCGAAAATTTAGTCTTAAAATATAGAATTTTGTATATTGTAGGTATGGAAATTTTTTCATTTGTTCGAGGTTAAAGGGATTTATTTATTGGATGATATATCTTACTTGATGAAAGATTTATATGTATCTTTTCTTCTATGATTGAATTAGAAAGTTTAATCTATATAGAACGTTTAGATTGTCCACTGATAAAATTTCAGAGCGCAAAATTAGTTTTTAAATTTGTGTAAATTTTGTCAGAATATTCTATTTATGCTTACCAGTTTACCTATAATCTTCGTTTCAATGAATTTATACCTGATCAATTTTTGCTCTCGAATTATATGAACATACAAAGAAATGTAAATACCGTACTAGAATGTAACACACGCTCGTTCAGCTATGTTTCCAACTTTTCATAACACCGTACTTTCTAGGCTTTAATGCACTAATTTTCTAGTTGAATATAACTGTTTCAGCTCTAAAACGAAAATTCTAAAACTAATTTGTTTACTTGAAATATTTTCCGAAGCATATAACATGTCATTTGCTGTTTAATTATTCCCTTGTTTGAGTTAAAATTTCAAAAGGTGCCAAATCTGTAGAAAGTCATTAATAATTTCGCAAATATTTAAGATTTTTGACATTCAATTTCGATGCATGGTAATAAGATTTTAGAACATTTATTTAGGGTAAACCAAGTTTAATTGTTTATCATGAGGAAATGTATATAAATGTGAGGAAATTTATAGAAATATTAGAACAAAGATTTTAAAATTGAAATAGCATGTGTGATCTCGGGAAATTTTAGAATGCTTTAAGGAAGTTTTATGCTTTTTTTTCCATAAATTTTATTTGTTTAATAGTATGCAATCTTTCGGTGTTGGAAACATAAAAAAAAATTGTAAAATAGTTATATTTAGATAATATGGAACAGAAATATAGGAGAACTTATTAAATTAACGTAGCCATATGACAATTTATTTCAGAAATTAAGCGAATTTTATGGTATTATTCATATAATTTGATAAAAAATGTTAGTTTATGTGGCTAATTAATATTGTCCTGTTCTATGATTTTTTGCAATATTGCATTCACAGTCTCCAAAAAGTTAACAAGTGGAAGGATTACCTGACAAGTCTATCATGGTAAACTTAATTTGTTTCTATTATTTTCAGTTAATTTGGTAGTTGAAACACTTGTTCTTTGATTTCCCGAGAAAAATTAAGATTATTCATGACGATAATCTATTGAAAGTTTCTTGATATTCATGATGTATTGCTTAAAAAAGATTTTTAAGCAATACAATATGAATGTCATTAAAATTTAAACACTTTGTACTGAAAAAAGTATTTTAAACAATCGATTAAAATCATTGTTATGCTTACAGACTGAGTGGATCAATGATTCCATATCCGTAGTCTGGTTGTTTATTGCTGCCTTGCTTTGCTAGAGCCAGGAGAGTTTCTATTTCGGCCAATCGCTGATCAGAGATACCACTTCGTCTTTCTCTGAAAGTTAAAATATTACATTGAATCTTTTGTTCTGAAACTTATAATGAGGGGGAAATTTTAACCATTCCTTTTATTCCGTAACATAAGGACACATAAAAATAATTATATTCTATTATTCGATAACTATCAAAAGTAATGGAACAGGAAAAAGAATTAAGGATTTCGTGAACTTTTAAATTATTATTTTAAATAATAAAAATATAGTATTAACCATAAAGTGATTATGATGGTCTGAAAATAATGTAAGACAACTAATCAAAAAAGGAAGTCCAATTGAATAAAATGATAAAAAAAATAGAACAACTGGATGAATATGATTTTAAAACAATGAGTTTAAATTAATCTTTTGACAAGTGGCAGCCGTCAAACTAAAAAATCTAAACTAAAAAATATGCTTGAACATTTTCAGGTTTTGACTTATAAATAATTTTAAAATAGAGATATCATTATATACATTGAGGTAATATCAAATAGATGTACAGCAATTAGAATATTTTGCTTTCAAGTTAAATATATAACATTAGAATTTATATATAGAGAAAATTACATAATATAAAACAAAAGCTAGTAAAATCAATTATATAAAAAACCGTATTTTTATTCAAACGTACAAAAAAGTAAAAGTTTTCCTTTTATTGAGAGAAAACACCATGCATATTTTACGAGTGTTTTTTACTACAACTACATTTAAATTCGCTGAATGAAATGTAAATGAAGAGCTTCTAAAGAAACTCAGAGAAATTCACACTTTTCTTAAAAACTACGAATTGCTTGACTGCTTAAGTAAAAAGTTTACTCTTTGAATGTACTACATATTTTTTGTACAATCTTCTTTATGAAGAATTAATAGAAGAAAAATATTTGTGTTGATAGAATTAAGCAGATAGTTGGTATAAAATAAATATTTCTTTATTGTTTAATGTAAAGTATATAATTACCCTTTTTCCATAAATTTTTATTAAAAATGTATTTTATAGTTATATAATATAATAATAATAAAATAAAGGAATATTACCTTATATTCAAATATATTGTACTTCAAGTTCTTTACATTGTTAAAGAATTTGAAGTGCTGTAATAGAATACATGGGAATATTATTTTTCTTTATCATAGGTTACACCGTCAGGTTTGAAATTAAGTAAGATAAGATTTTCTTTTCGATGAAGGAATGAAACGAAAGAAATGGCCAGCGTGTTCTCCAGACATGAATCCAATACAGCACGTTTGGGACGCTCAAAGGAAGACGAGTTGCTGGCCACCAACCACCACCACAAACTCTCCAAGAACTGAAAGAGCTCTTCTGGAAGAGTGGGACAAAATACCCCAACTCGTAATTAACAGCCTCATTGACTCCATGTCTCATAGGTGTTTAACGTTGCTGGACGTCCGTGGAAACTATACCCCCTTACTGAAAATGATTTCCTTTGAAGGAAACACCTTTTCTTATTCCTTTTCCCTCATATGCGCAAATTGTGTTTTTTTCCTTTTGTACATAAATGCTCAATAAAATGCATTTTTTTCTGCCCAAAATGTGTAATTTATTCTCATATAGCCTACTACGTTTGTTGACCATGTGTCAATCAGCTAAAAAGTTTCCCAGCCACAAGATCCACTTAAAACCACAATATCCTTTAATTGTTTTGAGCAGTGTATTTAAGATATAATTCTAGTAAAATTAGATCACATGTTTAGAAAATGACATTAGAATAATAAAACTAAAGAGCTAAATAAAATTAAAAAAAAAAACATTTTTTTGTATGTAAATGATTTATTAAAATAGTTTTTTTGTATTATTTTATAATTTTTAATGCGTTTTATACAATTTAGAGAGTTTATTAGAGTGTGTGGGAGAGAGAAAATATTTTTCATAAATTTTGAGTTCTTTTTATTGCTTGCTTCCTTTTTGAAATTTTTAAAAAGTATATCCCAAGTATTACATTAAATTATTATTGATAAAATAAATAATAAGAAGAATATTTTAGGATATGCTGATGCAGAGTACAATGGTATTTTATTTATTATTTTATAAGATCATAAATAATAAATAATTATTTTTTAAGATCATATTCATTCCCCGTAGCAAAGTAATACATCTCAAATTATAATCCAGTTCAAAATATATTGTATGGCAGATAGAAATGATTTGAGAAGAGAATAGCTCACAATATTTAAATTGAAAAATATATCACAGTACCTTAATGATCATAACTAAGATGTGTGGAAGTTTCAATTAAATTTGCTGAATAATTATAGTTATTATATAATTGAATAATTATAGAAAATGTGCATTAACACCCATAAATTTAAGTACGATAATTAAATAATAATTTCAATTATTTTCTCATAGCAGCTCCCATATCACATATCTGTTGGAACACACACACATATATAACTATTCGAAAATTGTTTAATATTTGAAACAAATATAATACAATAATTATATCAGATTATATAAATATAGCAAAAAGGTAAAACATATAACAAGTATACAAAGTGAAATTTACAAGATGTATCACTTTAAATGAATATAAATAAAATTATAAATATTATATTATTTATAATTAGGTATTATATATATAAGACTATGATTGCATATAAAACTAGATTTTAAAGGATATGTAATAATATACCTGGAAAATGTGAAAAATCATGGACTTTATCTTGTTAAAATATATGATATAAAAAAAAAATTCTAAATTATATGCAGTCATTTTATTATAAAAATGTGGGAAACATTTATTTTAATTTTTGCTTAAGAACTGGGATTTAAAATTACGTTTTGAGTGGTCAAGTCACTTAAGAATCAGTTGTCATCCAAAAATACAAAGAGATTTGAACCCAGTTTTCTTTTGTTACCAAGACACAATAAAGATATTTTATAAAGCAATCCGAAAATTTTACGACTATAATTTTACACTCTCATGTTTATATAGTATAGTATAAATAATTTTCAAGAATTTGAGTATAATAATTTGGCAACAGTATGCAGACTTATGTTTAATAGTAAGTTTTAATCGCAATTCTTTCATTTTGAATTTATGTTATTTTTTCAAGAACAATAAAAAATAGGTTACTCATTTACAAAATTTACATAAATTATTTTTTAATTAAATTCTTAATATTTAAAGAACGTTTTCTGATTTTTTAAATTTATATTAAATTTAAGTAATTGTGATCTCATTTGATTTTCGTGAATCTCCTAGATTTTGAGTTTGATCTTAAATAAATTTTCTTCCCAAAATTCTTTATCTGTAATGTTCTTAATTTTTAATTTTGAGTAAATGATAATTACTTAAAATTATTAATTAATTTTTTATTTGGTTCTTTTATTTTATTTATTTTTACTTAATTTTTTTCCAACATCCATTTTTTATAATGTTTAGTTGTCTTAATTTTTAATATTGGATGGTCAATTGGATGGAGAAAATTAATCCCCATCCAATTGACTAAATCGATATTAAAGCAGGATTCAATTAAGCCTACAAAACAGGCATTGAATTCAATTATTTGCAATCCATTTCTCGCCCAAGTGCTTAGAGCAATATCCGTTAATAGGTTTCGCAATAATCAACCCTAACGTGTTTCGTAGATGCGTCTACACAGGTAAAATTATTATATCGGCATTATATAATGTCTTTTGAGCAAAGAGGTGTCCGTTCAATACAGAGCATACAGTAGAATGCTGTATAATTATATCTCACGAGCGGTTGTAATGAAGTAAAAAAGTGACGACAAAATTTTCAAATTAAAGTACATATGTAGTGTTTAAAGCAATTTGAAAAATGTAGAGTTTAGATGAATCCATTAATGTATTTTAGGTGAGAAATAGGGCAGCTTTAAATTATGATAAAAAATGTAGATTCAATCAGGTTTGTGTAAGATATTATCTGTATGCATATTGCTTTGCTTTTTTCCACAATAATTTACAGATTGTTCCAAAAAAAAAAAAAAAAAAAAAAAAAAAAAAAAACAATGGATTTACCCCCAAAAAGTTATTTAGAATTGATTGGAGAAAAAAAAATGGATTTTTCTCCTGTCTTGAAAATATAAACAACTGTAAATTCCTAAACATGAAAATGAGGGGTCAAAATCTCTCGATGGGAATTTTAAATAGGGGCCGTTTAAATATTACGCATTTTGGTTATTTTTTTACTCTTTCCCATCTATTGTAATTAAAAGGAAAAATAAATATATATTACTTTTAAGCATCATAAATAATTACGTAAGATTTTAACCTAAAACCATTTGATTTTTTTCTCATTAGTTTAATTGAAAAAAATTAATTCATAAATAATACAATAAAATTTAAATTAAAAATCGATATTATATTATATTAGGTTGGGGAAAAAGAAATCCATTATTTTTACGTGAACTTTATGTAACTTCTTTTAGATTCGCTTTGTAAAAAGGTTTAAAACAGCTTTCATGTAGATTTTTAGGTCTTGCGCGTTACGACTGCTGACATGCGGTTAACTTCGATCATTTTTGATATTTTATAGACATTTTTGACGATGCTGTATCCACATGCGAGGTGCATCTCTAACATCAAAATACCCGAACGGAATCGACGAAACAAAAATTGTACGTAACTGGTTGCTACAGTATTATATAGGACGATAAACACCTTTCGGCATTATAAAAGGGCATTATTTCGGCATAATTCGGCATTATAAACACCTTTCGGCATAATAAACCCTTTTCGGCATTATAAAAGAAAAACGAAATTGCATCGAATTTTCTGTTCGTTGTCTTCCATTTTTAAGACCTTGTACTTGTAACTGAATTAATCAAACAAAAAACCGCAAGAGGATATTTTAGTGTCAAATGTCACCTTTCCAATGAGCATAAATCTGAAATTGTTTGATATATACCTCACGAGATGGCGATCACTACAGACGTCTACCGAAAAAATAATGGATTACTTTTTCCCCAACCTAATATTTATTTTTAAGAATGCATTGATTCCTTTTTTTTCCAAAAGTATTTTTTAAAAATCATAAGTTCTTAAGTTTTATATATTGCTAAGCGTAGCATAAATATAATCGCATAAAATAAGAATATTTCAAGCCCATACTTTCATCATTTGATGCTTAGATTTATTGAGCGTCGTTCATCATTTTCTGAAGCTCATCCAAGAATGCCCAGAATTTCCCCTTTCCTCTGTCAATCAAAATATGCAAATCATGAACTCCTGCCTCCCCACCAAAGGTGTTTATCTAATACTTGACTGTTCCTTCAAAACGATTTATATTGTGTTACTTATGTAATTTTAAAACACTTTTGAGCCACTGTTTTACTAATACTAAGTGAATTTATTTCACAATTGGATTAACTTTTCATAGGAACAAAATATTTACATAAAAAAATTCTTTTCATAGAAGCATTCTTAATACAGTAATATAAAATTGTATTTATATATGTGTAGTTATTTACTATAATTCATATTGAATATGCTTGCCAATTTTATTTTTGAGTCATTTGGAATTATCCATATAAAGAGAAAACGTGTAAAATTAATGAAAATAACAACTTTTTAATTCAATATGAAAAATTTTATATATATATATATAAATGTTATAATAAATTCAACACATATGAATAAATCTTAATTCTGTTTGTCCAAGACTTCATTTAGTATGAATTAAACTTAAATAAGGATGTTGGTTTTTTGCTAATTTGAAACACATCTTGGGTTTCATTTCAAAATTTTGATTACCACGTTTGTAATTAATTTATATCATAGTTAATGCTGCTTTTAACTCCTTGTAAAGTTTCTTAAGCCATTATATAATTAATTTAAATAACAGAATACAATTCCGGAATACTGTTTGCTTTGAGACAAAAGTGCTTGGTTCTTCCCCCCCCCTTTTATTGAAATTTTCCTTTAAGCTCAACTCTGCTGGGGGGGGGGGGAAGATAAGAAGAGTAACATATATACAACACTGGATTCCTCTGTCTTTCACTTTACCAAAAGGGTAATGTTTCTTTAAAATATATCAATATTTAAACATTTTTTTTTTAATTTTTGAAAAATCATTATTTTTTTTCAGTGTTACTGACGCGTTTACGTCTTTTCCAATATACTGACGATCACAGAAAGATATTGGAATGCATATAAAGAGTTTCGATTTCAGCATATAATAGCTTCATATATGCGAATTTTTAAATTTTTTTCATATCGTATTCGATTTGTTTTTACCCAAAACTTTATTTCCTGTTGCAAATTTTATTTCGTCTATATTTAAAGTTTTATTTCATGTTGCAAATTTTATTTCGTCTATATCTAAAGTTTTACTTCCTGTTGCAAATTTTATTTCGTCTATATCTAAAACTTTATTTCATGTTGCAAATTTTATTTCGTCTATTTAAAGTTTTATTTCCTATTGCAAAACAGCGATATCAAAATTGTTGTAGTATTGATAATCTAATGATTTATGTGAATGCCTTAAATATTTAAGTCAAGTATGCAAAATGTATTCCTAATTAAATTTTTTTAACTTTTTTATTTTAAAAAATTTAATTAGAAATATATTTTGTAATAGGAATATATTCATAACTCTTTGATTTTAGCAAAAGGCTGAGAAAGCGATAGTATATATCGTTAAGAACAGTTGTTATTTTTTCCCAAAAATCTAAAAATACGTTATCCATTGAATGCTGTCGAGTTTGGCCTGATAATAAAATTATACTCTGTTATGAATTTGTTAATAAAATTAATCAGTTAAATTTCATTCAATGGATATCATATTATTAAGAAATGGTTGCTATTATCGTGAAATATCAGATTAAATTTATTAATGTTTTATAATATTTGATAATGTAAGACGATAATGTAGTTCTCAATAAATTCTTGTTAGTATTCAGTCTCCGATACATTTTACACTATTTAATTTGCTTTAAATAACTGTGTTATTATTATTATACCTTCATTTATTTAATTTTATTCCTCTTTCTAGTACATAAAAAGCGTGATTTTATCAAAATTGTTGTATTATTGATAATCTAATGATTTATGTGAATGCCTTAAAAATTTAAGTCAAACATGCAAAGTATATTCCTAATAAAATTTTTAAAAATTTTTTCTATTTCCTATTAAAGAAATATCAAGTTAATAAACACTAACTTTGTTAATTACTCACATTTTAAATTGTTATTTAAAAATAATCCTCATCTTTCAGAAACTTATTTAGGTCAAAACGTTATAAATATATTTACAAAATCATGAATAGCTTAAATTTAAGTTCAAATTATTAAAATCATTATGAATAGTATTTATCATTAATCAATATTGATATGTGTTTTAAATGAAATTTATAAATTTTATTAAATATATTCAATTAGTATGTATCTTAGATAATAAGAAAGCTGAAATATAAAATTTAATTAAGAAAATCACAAAAAATATAAAAATATATCTAAGATTATATAAATAATCTGGAAATTAAGTATGTAATAAGAATAATAAAATGTACAATAATTCCCCCTAAACTATGTTCATAGTACGAAAGCAAAAAAATTCAGATTACTTTGAATGCACTCAAATAGGATTTATCTTAGGTAATTACTTTTTGAATCGATTTCGAAAAATCCGAAAAAATTTAGACTTACCCATTTTAGTTTTGTGTATGATTTACCTCTATCTAAATATTTTGGATAGATAACCCATACTTGTCAATTCTTCTATCTTTTTTACGAAAGATAGAGATTTCAACTTCTATACTATTTTTTCTTGTTTACCAAATTTTTATGGTTATTTTTTGGAAATTTTTGAGAAACAAGTTGTGAAGTTTTTTTTCAATATTTCAAAATAAAGCAAAATTTTCATTCATTACTTTGTTAATAAAACGCCAATAAATTAAATAACTTGAATTATATTTATAGTTGTTGATAAAATTTCTTACAGAAAAGGACTTTCTCTTACGATAATAGAAATTTTAATAATGCATTGCAAAAAGTTTATTTTGATAGCTGATAGACACAGTTAATATTAAAATTGATTGATATATATATATAAAGACCTTCTACATACTTTGATATTTCGATTCCTGATTTATTTTTATAGTTTTTTTACTACCATTGTTTGGAAGTTGGCAGACGCCAAGCGTCTGTTCTGTTGACATTTTTAATTCCGATAATAAAAGTTTAGTATCTTTGTGAATGTGAATATAAATGGAATGGTGGTAATTTGAGTAGGAAACAAAGAACATCTGCGCATTGAAAGATTTATATAAATAAAAACATTTTGTTTCGCCTTGCAATTTTTACAGTGAAGTGTAAAAATTTCA
>JAPDSC010043091.1:0-15059 GCA_026290005.1 Latrodectus geometricus
CCATGCATTGTCATAGACGGCAGCACCATCTGAGTGTCCCAATTTAGAGATAGGAAGCCAGAGAATACCAAGGGCCTGGCTCCTAACACACCCAGAGGTATTAATTTGGAATGGGAACATGGAGGGCATTGCGAGCACGACATATATATGTGACCTAATCGCCATTCTTGAATACGATGGACCTTAGGATAAGCCTGGATTCCAATTCACTACCTTCCGGTAACAAGAATGACGTCCCAACCAACCAAGCCATCATGGACCGCAATAAATATGTACACTTCCGTACTGATCCAAGTGATTGAATACAAATTTCTATGAAAATATGTAAATAAGCTTATTGCATTACAATTTCATAATTTTAAAAGGCCATAACGTGTGCATAGAAAATAAGGGGATTTCCTAGATAAACTAGGAAATCCCCCAAAATATCACTAA
The DNA here is from genome assembly GCA_026290005.1 of Latrodectus geometricus. NCBI lineage: Eukaryota > Metazoa > Arthropoda > Arachnida > Araneae > Theridiidae > Latrodectus > Latrodectus geometricus. The sequence continues at coordinate 436 of JAPDSC010043091.1, forward strand.
AGTCAAAAATTGGCATAATGAATTATAAGGCACCTATGCCACTTCTGATAATAATGTCTTTGCAAAATGTCCAGTTTCTTACTTACAAAAAAATCTCTTTGCAAACAAAATTTCCATTCCATTACATTGAAAAATATAATTCATCTTTCTATCAATATTATTTAATATTGTACCATTTTTTTTAAAGTTTACTACAATACATTAGAACTACAATATATTTCAAGTATGACAAAAGCTTTCACACCTAAAAATAAACTACGATAAAGTATTTTACAATACCATACCAACTGGGAATAAAGATTCTTTTATTGTAAAGAGAAAAATAAAAATGCTTAATATAAATGTCTTGAGAACCAACAAATTCCTTGAAAATTCTTTTAAAGATATTTATTATAAAACTGTCAAATATTTACTAGATATTTAGCATATCAAATATTAACAATCAATTTATAAAAAAAAACATCTTTGAAACAAAACATTAAAATGCACTTTTTTATTTTCCTTTTAAAACTTATATATAACTTACAGATTAGTAAAATGAGCTTCTCTTTTAAAAAAAATATTGAATGTCAGAGCAAATGCATAACAATCAAAATGATTGATTAAGGCGCCTCAATTCCTAGCATTTTTTCTGATTCCTTTTACTTGCGTAACAATTTCAAATTCTCTTTTCAATGAGAGCCTAAAATTCTTCTCTAAAATCATACAAAAAGGATAACAAATCTACAGTAATGTGATGCTAAGATAAAAATATGAATTAAAGAAAAGTGTATCTGATTTTTTTTTATTCAAAAATAGTATAAGTTGATACTAACAAGTATGAAAGCTATATTTTGGCGAAATCCTCTAAGTTTAATATTAAAGTATTTATTTGGTAATTAGCTATTGTTCTTATATGAAAAAAAAGCACACAAATAATAAAATAGGAAACTCTATATAATGTTTGTAAATATTTAAATTTGTTGGTATGCTTCATGTCTTAAATTTTATATCTTTTCATTTTTCAGCCTATATAATTATATATATCCTTGAATATTTAAAGTATTTAGAACAAAGTCAATGTTATAGTGGCTTGGAATTCTAAATGAAGCAGATTTACTGATTTTTGGAAAATTGTCAAACAATAGAAAGCTAAATAAGTCAAATACACAAATCTGAAACTATACTAACTCTTTTAAAAGAATTTAAGTAGATATTTTTGCAAGATTATTTATTGCTATAATTTTCTGTGCATATTTATAACGTCTGAGACTAAAGCTTGTTTTGCATTAATAATTTTTAATTTATAAATTAGATATCATGTATAATCAATCATCTTTCTAAAGTAAAAAAATTTTGTGGAAAAATTTAGAATTTTGCAATACGTATTGAGTTTTATAAGCAAACATAATATATTTTTAACGGATGTTTTTGATTTTGAAAGCTCGTTTGTTAAAATTTTTATTGTGAAATCATTAAAATACTTAAAAGCTGAATTCTAGATTATATTAAATAGATTTATCAATTAGTTTATATAATAAAATGATTTTTATTTTCAAATTATTATTTAAGTATTTATAGTTTTATGTTTAGATAGGTAGCTCTTTACTTCTACAGTTGAAATATATTTTTATATGACTAAGTGTTAAAAATAAAGATAAATTTTAATAACCAATATGAACGAAAAACAGACATGCATTAAAATATTATCGTTGAACATATAAATTTATTGGTATTTATTTCACTTAAAAGAAAAATTGCAAAAGCAATCAATATAATGAAATGTTCTAACATTTTGAAGAAGATTATTTAATTTTATTACATTTAGATACGTGTATAATAAAGCAACAGTTTTCATAATATACATAATATGTCTTAAAAAAATTTATAAGAAATAGTAAAATGCTCTCTTATTTCCTTCTTTTATTTAACAGTTTATAGCTTTTGAATGTAAAGAGAAAGGTTGGAAAATACTGTCATGTTTTTTGAACATTTTTACCCCACCCAAATAACTAACTATATTGATGTTTCTACAATAAATGACTTAAAATCCCAAAAGAAATGGGTATGCCTAAAAACTAAAAGAAATCACTATAATGTTTACATTTCTCGCAAAAATTATATTAAATTCCTCATATTTTAAATATTATCTTATACATATAATATATTTATTTGCAAAGAAAACAGTATACAATTCAAATTCCAAATAATTCGAAAAATAGAACTTTTGTAGGGGGTGTGAAAATTTTTAAAATCCCAATGGTTTTAAAACAATACGCATGCAAAATGCATTCATTTATAATAAATTACTAGAAAAAACTTTATTTATTTCTTTAAAGAATAATATATCATTAATTTACATCTGTAATTTAATTTAAATGTGTAATTTTGTAATAAGTTTGAAAAATAGGAAATAATTTCATTGAAACTCTCTTTTTTTGAGATAAAATATTCTTCTCTTGCGAAAAAAGTTTTTATTCCTTTAGAAAATCACGAATAAAATTTGCGAAATTTTATTTTATTTTCTACAATTTCTGATTTAAGTTGTTGCATATTATTAATGAGAAATGAAACATATAGCAATTACAATGTTTTCCTAACAATGTATTCATAAAAAAGTAATTGCATATCTTAAATCTATAAACAATATATGTATTTAAATAAAAGTTTCATAACAATTGAAAATGATTTGTCGCAAATGCATAAGAAATAATTGGATGTTCTTATCTGTTAAAATTAGAAATTTTTATAGAAAATAATAATAATATTTAACGAAATTATAAATAAAATAGATTCAGTTTAAAATACATTTATATTTTATATTATAATAAGTATTTCATGTTATATTATAAAAAATATTGTAATTAGAGTAAAAATTATATATAACCTTACATATCTTATATAAAATTATAAAGTAAGAGAAATTAGTCAAATGAAAAAAATATTTTTGTGATAAAAATACTACATTTTAAATTATTTCTTCGATATACAATATGAATAATCATAATTAAATTATTTGATATAAAAAAGTAATTATTATATATAAAAAAATACTGAAAATTGAATATTGATATCTATTGCAAAAATATTTAAATATATATTCTTCTAAGTCTTATATCAGCTCATTATTACATACATTTATATAATCATTTTGAAATAAATAATATCTTTAAGTGAAAAAACACATTTTCGGAATTTTATTCATAGTTTTGGTTGTTTGTTTAATAAATAGAGATTGGTTGTGATGGTTGTTTCACAGTTTATTTTAACAACATATTTTGATTATGTTCCTTAATATATAGCATATTTAAATCATATTTCTTAATATATGTCATATCAAAATTGTATTCCTTAATATAGAGCATATTTAAAATAAATTCCTTAATATCTACCATATTTAAATTACTTTTCTTAATATATGCTAGGTTTAAATTATACTCACTAATATATACCATATTTATATTGTATTACTCGACACATACCATATTTAAATCATATTCCTTAATATATGTCAAATTTATATTCCTTTTAATTTAAATACGTACCCAAAGTACAGCATGCATAAAAAATATTCTAAATGACTAATATTTTGCGACAGTTTTAACCAATGATGTCATTGTTTAAATTGGAAGTTTTGTCGTTTGTGATGTAATTATCTGTACTGTAAATATTAAAAGTTTTTTTTACAGATACTAAAACTAAAACTAATATTGAAATCTTTATTAATTTAAATAATTTCAGAACTATTTGAACTGTTGAAATTACCCAAGTTGTTTATAAAATCACAATGTCAAAATTTCGAATGTAGTACTAACATTGAACTTAAGTATACTGATAATGTAATTATTGTTATAGCTGTTATTTCTAAGTATATTCGGTACTATGTGTTATCTGAAAGACAAATATAGGTAAAGTATAGAAGACATGAATAATCTTCCAAATCCCTTCTAAATATTTCATATTAATTAATGTTAACAATATGTTATTTACAATATGCAACAATGTTTGCCTGAAAGCACTTTGCGAAATATTATGAAACTTTTTATTTTATTGGCAAATATAATAGCTTTGGGGAAAAATTCTATAATTACTATTTGAATTTCAAGGCTTTATTTACATGTTTTGAATAGCGTTGTGTAAGGATTTCAAACTATTTTGTGGTAGGTCTTTAGCTCCTGGACGGCTAACATGCTGGTCAACTTCGGTTATTTTTGTGGTTTTATCAATATTTTAGATGATGGAGCTACCTGTGTAAATCTTTAACATCAAATATACTTGAATGGAATCAATTAAACCAAAATTACACGTAATTGGCAATTAAATATTTGGAACATAAACACTAGTCTCGATTTTCAGTTGCCTGATTTGTATTTTCCTCTTTATCAAAGAAAACTGGGTATATACAGCATTTTCTCTTTGTCGATTCCACTTATAACTTCCTATACCTAATAACTGATTGGAACAAATAAAGTAATAAACATCCAAATTTTTTTTAATGAGAAATGTGATCTTTTCAACGAACATAAATCTGAAATTGTGATGAGATATGGACTACTATTGTTATAGACCGAAATATTATTGATTTCTTTTTCTTTAAACTAATGTATTGTAAGAAGCTGTAGTCAAAACAAAAGATAGTTTAAAATTTGGAAAAAAATGTTTATTATTTGATATCAGGTAAATTCTTCAATGAAATTGTAGCCCAAAAAAACTCGAAAATGTAAATAATCAGCAAAAAACCAACATATTGTTTGTTTTATTTTTTATTTCTTACTAAGTACGATTAATAATAAAATATTGTTGTTGTTACTGATGGCACTTGGCAACGCCGAGCCTGCGCGTCAAGAGACTAGGCGAATGAAGTCAGAGAGAGAGCGTCTTCCATTTTTGAATAGAGCACCCTCATACGAAGGAGGAAGTATGACTTTTGGCTCATAGATGGCGGCACCATCTGAATCTTGCAATTTAGAGATTGAAACCAGTAAAGACCCAAAGCCTGGCTCCAACCACCCCCATATGTATTAATTTGTAATGGGAACATGGATGACATCAAACCCGACATATTTTACATGCCCCAGTCGCCATTAGTGAACACGACGGATCTTCGGCTAAGCCGGGATTCAAACTCACCACTTTTTGTTAACGAGAACGACGCCTTAACCAACCCAGGCCATCGCCGCCTTTACATTATTTTTCTAAAGAAATACATTAATCAGTGTCTTTTAAATCATACTCAAATGACTTTATTCACTGAATTTTCCAACTACTGTTAAGATTAAAATTCCTGGCTTCGTTTCAACAAACGTTGAATGATATTCTTTATTGTTCTTTCAGCAAAATGTGTGTTAAGCCTTGTACACTCTTTTGATAGAAAAGTAATTATACCAAACTATAATCATATTCAGTTAACAGTCAGGAAAATTTCAGAAAGTCTTCATTTTTCCAGTTTTATTTTGACAAGTTTCGCAGTATTTTCTATAATTAAAACTTACTTATGGAAATTAGTTGCTATTCGTTCATTTGATTAATAATATTCAAGGATTAATTCTGTGAAATTTGAAGAATGAAAGATTTTTTGAAATCATATTCATTAAATAATATTTAAAATTTTAGACATAAGTTTATTGATATCTGTAAAATTTTAAATATAATTTTTATATATACACACAAAATGAAGGAATTTTACAGAAAGTTCTAATATTATAAAATGTTGAAGTGACCAAGTAAATAAACATAATTTTGAAGCAAAATTAGGATGAAGTACCATTCAAAGCTGAGTGTAACAAAAACAATGAGTTTAAAGAGAATAAAACTGATTTTTCGCTACATGGCATTTGCAGCAAATAGTATTTGCTTTAAAGTATTTTTTTTTACACGGTATTTGTTTAAGTGTTTTTGTCTGTTTTGATCGAACGCACTTAAGCATTCCTCCAAAAAATATAACATTCTTTATGATACACTAGACTTGTTTTTGAAAAATTTGAATTATTTTAAGTTTCAGTTCATCAATTATATTTCTCAACAAGTTTGACAACATATTCTCCATATACTTAATTTGCTTTCAGCCTTTGTTCACAACTCTTTCTTCTGATAATGAAGATTCACTTTCAATGCTTTTTTTATAGTTCTTTCTTCTAAAAATAAAAATTCTGAAGCAACTTTCAACGCTTATTTCTAAATCTTTCCTTGTATAATGTAGATTAAGCCGCCCAACCTGTCTAGTGGTTAGCGTAATTGACTTTGGATGGGAGCTGGGTTCAAATCCCGGCTCGGGTATGGATGTACTTTCACTTTCTCTCTCTCTGTTTCTTATCCTTTCCTCAGATGATGGATGAATGTGGCCCACCCTATAAACGTTTTTGTGGTGGTGTGGCGTGGGCGATGCTACTCGTACCTCCGTGACTTGGTTCACAGGTGCAAACCGGTTAACGATAAAATGAGTAGCAGTTTCCGGCCTTGTTGCGGCAAATGGGCTAATGTACTATACTTGCTCAAAGGTGGCCGCCAATAGAAATAAAAAAAATATTGTAGATTCATTGGTTACACTTTCAACGGTTGTTTACAATCAATTGTAGTGAAAATGAAGATTTAAAGATTATCATGCTGTTAAAACATGTTTATGTATTTGTTAGCAAATGTTTTGACATATGAATCTTATTAGTGAATATGCTGGCTGTCTTCAAAACCTTTACTGACGAAAATACTCTTACAAGTTTTGTTCAATAATTTCGATAAGATATCGGTTTGAACACATGTTATGCAATACCAGAAATCTTTTTTTGCCTTCCGGATCTCGTTTTAATTTCTCATTTCGTATTCCTTCCTAAAAAGATGAAATATATGTTGAATATAAATATAATTGATGAATTATAATTTCAGTTTCCAAATAATGATTGAATGAAGTGAAAAATGATTTTTTACTTCAATAAACATTAAAAATGAATTCATACATCTAATGAAACCGAAAATCACTTTAACCAATTTCCTTTAAATTTTGACTCAAAGAAAGTGATAGCAAACGCAGTAGCATATTCATATTATTTAAAATGGATTAGCTCATTTTAAAAAATTGGATAGCATAATTTTCAACATATTGACATTAAAAATTAATTTTCATCAACCAAAAAAAATTTTTAATTTACATGCAGAATTTAAAGGAAAATGTATTGTAAGCAGCAATATGGAAAGTAAGTCAAGTGTATTTTTGCAAAATGTATTTTTAGTGGGAAGAAAACGTTTTCAAAATTTCGAACTGAATTTAATGACAATAAATAAATGAAACGTTTCTGGAAATAATGTTCAATAATTAGTTATTTTTAGCTTGCAATCATAACACTACTGGCTTAAATAAGAAGTTCTTTTATTTTCTTTGAATTCTTTGATTTTTTTATCAATGCAAAGAAAATCAGTTATGAGAACAACATTTTAATGAAAATAAAAAAAAGCTAATTATTTTTTGAAAACTATTACAAAAATTTAACTTAAAATAATCATTGCATCCATTAAATATGATTAAGATGCATTTTTTAGTTATACAAGTGAAATTTTTAATAATTTTGCTTGCATTCCACGAACTAATTTCTAATTATAACTTTTTATAAATAATTTCCATCTAGCCGAAAGGTTTTCGAGATGATCTTCTATTCAACATGTTGTAGATTTTAATCTCACTTGGGATTTGGATGATTTTAGATAAACAGAAACGACTTTAAACTGTAACATTCGTTAAATTTATAGTTACTTCACCTTTGTGAACTGAAATTGGCATTGAGTGCTAACAAAACCATACCCATGTTGAAAAATTAATTACGATTCTTAAAGTGTTAAAATCATGAGTTTTTAAATACTTTTCATCGAAAACACTTTAAGTGTATATTATTTTATTTTATGTGTTGGTAAAATGTTTTGCATCTTTTTAAAAACTAACTTTTTTCACTTTATATTTTAGCAGTAATAAACAGTTTTGCTTCCTTAAAATGTGAAAGGTGTATTCGTTTTTACATTACGATACAAAATATCAAATTGTGATTATGGATACAATTATTGAAAATTTCTTTTGGTATGCACAATTATGATATACAATTTCATATGTATCTCAATTTTTGCATAATTAATCTGAATATTTAATTCAGAATACTTATAATGATTCATTTTATTAACATTGCTTAAAATTTTAGGAGCAAATTACAAACACACATAATTTCTAGATGCAAATGTATTTCTAAATTACTGCAAATAAATTATTATCCTCTCGTTTTACCTCAATATATATTCAAAAACAGGTCACAAAATTTCACTCAGAACAAAAAATGTTTTCATATATTGAAATAAAATAAATTTCCGCTCCCTCTCCGAAAATTTTATGCAAGTTTTCTGATTTTACAATATCAAATAAAAGGTTTCTACCAGATCACAACTTATGGTGTCTTTTACGATGTGAATAAATATTTTGACACTTGCCTTAGATTTACTTTGAATATTTTGGATTTTGTAGTGGTGTGGTTATTGTTTGTAAACATTTTCTCCTTTTGATTTCCTCCAGTTACAATTCTGAATGATATATTCAAAACAATCCCAAATTCATTAAAATTTTGTTATTTGAATACTTATTAATAGTCTCTATATGTTGAAATACACGAACATAAAGTATTTTTATGATGCATTTTTTGTTTCATGGAAATTATTGAGAAACATTAAACATTTCTTACAATATTTTCAACTAATGTTTGCAAAGAATTTTTTATTATTTAATTTGCTCAAATTTACGTAAAAGTTAAATAAGAATAAAAAATTAATTCTCCTATGTCACCAATTGAATGTTATGATAGTGATTTTATAGAAATTATTTTACAAAATATATTACGGCAGCAAAATTTTGCAAAGAATTAAAGATATCTAATAAATCTTTGCCTTCAAAATGAAATATATACATTTTGATTCTTTTAAAAACAAGATTAACCACATAATTGAATTTTTTTTTAATTTAATATTTGTGAAATATATATTTTATGTAAATCATAAAAAGATTTTGACAAAACAAGAAAACGTCACAGATTAAGTGATTAAGCAAGATATTTTTAAAAGAAAGAATATATATATATTATATATAGTAAATTTTGTCTCAAAAACAAAATAGAGTATTTAATCATTTTAATATCTTCTAAAAAATTTAATTATGTATATATATGTGTGTGTGTGTGTGTAAACACACACAAAAAATGCAGAAAACATTGCAATCAAACTTATATTGTTTTATTTCATTTTTATTCTAAAAATATTTAGAAAAGTATCTGTCTGAGACAAGAAATATTTATTTTTAATTCTCCAGTGTTGATGAAATATTTTAAATTGTAACACAAATTTAATTACATGGAAACTTTAACTGGCGAAATAAATTGGCAGTTTTGAGGATTCTAATTCATATGCAAATCTATGATTATATCAAACACAATAAAATAAAGGTATCGCGTAACTAAATTTAGAGAAAAGAACTTTTCGCGACTCATTTATTCCGAGCAAAGTACGTTTTTCTGATGCAAATAATCAGAATATATTTTCTTCTACATAGCTTCGCAGTTTATGAAAGCTCTTTTCTTCTACATAAAATAAAATATAACAGATAGCTAATAAGATTAGAATGTAGGAGACACTATTTCAAATATTTCAAAATCACTTTTAAATTATTACTGCAGCAACAATTCTTATTTGAAAGTTAAAATTGTCTGATTTTTAATACATGAAAATGTATGTATTTAGATAAAATTATATCAAAGAAAATAGACAAGTAAATACAGAATTTCATATGTTAAATATATTCAATTCACAACCCACATTAAACCATTTCGGAATACTCTCAATAGAAAATCTAATTTGAATTTAGTAAATTAGTTTGTGAAGAAAGTTTTCATTTAAGAAATGTTTTTCTAAAAAAGTACATTACCTGGCAGCTTAAGTCGTCTCCAAGTCTATACCGAAATTTGTAATAAAGTTTTGTTTCAGTGTACGTATGTGTTTCTTAACTGTTTTGATTCATGTTTTATTAATATTGAATTTTAAGTTTTAAATTTTTCTTCATTTTTAATAGAATTAAAATGAATTGGACAACAGATTATTTTAAACTAAAAATGAAAGATAAATTAGTTATGAGTTTAGAAATATGCTTCTATGATACATATTCGATACAATCAATTAAATATAACTCTATAAACTAAATATTGAAAGAGAAATTTATAGAGTGAACAATATATATTATTTAAATTATGTTCTTTCCATACAATAGCAATCAAGTTTACAAGTTTTAAACACAAGTTTTTAATTGCTACGATTTAATATCAGAAAATTTATATCCGTTTCAACAACTGATATTCGGTAAACTGAATTTTATAGCATTAAATTTTAAATAATTCTCATGACTCCTTTCTTGGAATGTGAAAAATATCATAGACGTGATTAGTTTATACGCTTAGAAAACTACACAAATATAATGACTTAATTATTTTTTGTGACTCTAAAAATTAAATACAATTGCTGTCAAATTTGTAGATGAAAAGGACACAAATTTCATTCAAATCTGAATGTAAATTAATATGGTTACTTACGTATTAATGCCACCGCAGATTTTTAAGTTGATTGAATTTTAAAGAAATTTCCTGATAATCAGAGAAATTCTTTCTATGATTATAAGTAATTATTTCATAATTAGTAAAAGACTGTTTCTAACTATAGATTAAACGCTACTTCTACTTAAGTTTTAGGGCGAAATTAGCTGCGGTGACGTTAATACGTAATTATTTTTTGTGAAATATGTAATACCTTGCACTTGAAATTTATCTCATGACACGTGCCAAGTGTTGAAACACCGTCTACTTACATTTGGAAATTCATTGCTTTTGGTGAATTTTTTTGGCAACGTAAAAAAATTAGAAAATTTTACTACATTTAGCTGCTTTTTGCTTTCAGCTTTTCTTCCACTTTAGCCAAATATTTTATAAGGAGAAGCAAAATGCTTTTATAAGTGATTTCAATTCACACATTTACGTTTTCAAACATTTGATATTTTAAAACAATTCAAAGTCATTATCGTATTTATTTCTATTATGCCAAACATTTTTTAATAACCATTTTCCACTTTAAGTGAGTTACCATCATCAGTTCTTAATGGAAGCTCTTCACTGATATCTCTTAAGTAAAAGCAGTTTCTTTCTTTTTGATTCCAGCTCGTGTGATGGATAATGCTTTTCCTACCGATCCATCAACTATCTCAAAAGGAATCGAGTAAGCATTCCGTTATTATTTCCGAAAAGTTCTGCCAAGGAGCGGTGTTCTAAAAAATAATGTTCTGCTGAGGCTGGCTCATTCAATTATGCCCCAAACATGGGAAGTAAAAATAAATCACTGTATACAAATAACGCCTTCTATTGTGAAGGACAGCAAATACTCTTACTTAGCCATAAGAATAATTTAAAGCAATTGTAATTCATTATCAGAAAAAGGAAATACACCAATATAATAAAGGAACTTTATTAAAGGAAACTTGTATTCCTTAGAATTGTAACAAATTATATTTGAAATGATATTTTCAACAAAGCAAAACAATATTCTTATTTTTGTTCCTTACACGTTTACTGGAGGATGAAAAATAAAGAATGTACGCTGTAATGCTTTGGACTGTTTTATAAAATTAAAATATTATTGTGTCATTAGGAAAAGTAAAGAATTCTTGAATGGAAACTCATATTCTTAAAGAATCACTCGTAAACTTTGAAAATGACCGAAAATAAATCTAATAAGCATAATAATTATTGCAAATGCGTAGAACAAAATTATCTACGTGAATTGTATTGCATAACATGTGAATAACTTAATAAAAAATATTTATTTTGAATTGATAAAATTATTAGATCGTTATAAATAAATCAATAAATTAGGATTTATTATACACTTAAAATTTTTTAAACAGAATGTCGGGTCTAATATTTTTCATTAGCAACCATTTCAATATTATTTAAAGAAACAAATATTATTATTTAAAGAAACAATTTCCCAAATATATTCATATAAGAGACTATAGAGATTGGTATATTGAGATGATGTTGAAACACCGTACTTGTTGTCTTGTGCCAGCTAGGCTAGCAGTAGGGGTGACTTTTACAACTGAACCATAAGTTGGTGTGGAGTCCTACTTTTTCAGTACACATATACCATTGGTTCCGTTTTATAGGATAGGCAAACATTCAGGACCTATTTATTCAAAAAAAGGGCGAAGAGAAGAGAGAGAGAAAGTACATACATACCCAAACCGGGTTTTGAACCCAGGACCTTTCTATCCACAGTCAGGCACCCTAAACACTGGAGAGGGTGGGCGGCATATGGAGAAGATAAATTAATTGAAGGGAGCTCAAAAATAAGCATTCGATTCTTATATGAAAGTCCTATGGTGGGGCCTTTGTGCATTCAGTATAGCACATACAATGGGGAAAGTCTTGAGAGTGGATTATTCTTGGTTTAATCCTAGTCACCAGTGAGCAATAATAAGACATGGATCTTCCATTTATATGTTATTCTTGCATGCCTGTTGACGTGGATGTTTTTAAGATTTTTAGTATGTCTATTATGTCGTGATTAAAATTTATAAATAAAGGGGATTTCATCCATGGAAAATTGTTCCAGGAAACAAAGTACTATAAATACTACATAAACTCTTTAAAGCAGTTGTCATCTATTAGTATATCTACAATGCAAGGTGAGATTAACTTTACAAAATTAATTTTACGGGTTAAGTTATTCAATTTAATTTTACGTTATTTTTATAAAGTTTAAATTAAAGCTATTTTTATTTTTACGTTATTAAGTTTTTTTAATTCTAAGTTATTTATTATTATTATAAACTTACATTTAAATTATTAAGTTTTATTATCTATAAGTTATTAAGTGTTATTAAGTTTAAATTTAAAAAAAAATCTAATTTAGAAACAAAAGGTTTTTTGAAAATAAACAGCTAAAAACAAAACATACAAACTCTGTGAATTAAAATATAAGAAAAATGGATTCTGAGAATAACCTTATAAACATGAAGCTAAAATATTAGTGATTTTAATTTACCTAAAAACAGATACAAGTTTCAGGCAAAGTATAATTTTTTGGTCAATTTTTAATTTATGACATTTTTCTTTACATGAATATGCTTTCATAGAGTTGATCTAATTAAGTTCATCATTGTCACAGTTGAATTAATTTTAATTTGAGTTGCAGTACAATTGTTTTGTATATTTGATGTATAAAATTCTAAATGAGTCCTTAAAATTTAGAGTTGAATTGTGAATAGCCTATATATGAAATTAAATTGCTTTAGAATCTGGTTTCCTTCACTACATTAATTGTTTTGAGCACAAATATTTATGGAATCAAGAACTGTATCTTCATGAGGAATCTTAATTACTTCAGATTTTCTTACCTGATATAGGAATTGAAGCACTGACTGCTGAACTGAAATCCAGAAGGAAATTCCTATTCAACTATCATCTGAGCCAAATTCTATAATATCAGAAGTATATTTATTTTATTTTTATTTAATTTTTGTTTATTACGCTTCAATAAGATGGATATAATCTTTCAGTTGCCTTTCAAATTAGTTTCACAAATGATCAAGTAATATAATTTAAACAATATTTTACATGTTCCGCCCACCCTGTCTAGTGGTTAGTGTACCTGACAATGGATGGGGTGGACCTGGATTCGAATCCCGTCTCGGGTATGTATGTACTTTCTCTTTCTCTGCGTTTCTTGTCCTTTCTTGAGATGATGGATGAATCTGGCCCGCCCTATAAACGGGTTTGTGGTGGTATGATGTGGGTAATATTACTCGCTTGCGTGATTTGGTTCACAGGTGCCCAACAAGTAACTCTAAATGAGTAGCAGTTTCTGGCCTTGTTGTGGCGAAGGTGATGAAGCCAAGTGCCCGGCATTATAAAAAATATATTTTGCATGTTTTTGCTGTAAATCATGCATTGCAACATTTGTGTTTACGGTGGACAGTGTCGCGAGAAGGAAAGTGCTTGGTGTGTGTCTAGGGTTAGCAAGAATATTGCCATTCCTCTTTAATCGCTAGTAAAAGAATAATAAAAGATGTTAGATGGAGTCTGTTAGATTAAGAGATCGTGTTTTAAAGTTTGCTGTCAGTTAGCACACGTTCAATCCTATGAGAGTCTTCATTATGCTGGATATGCGACATTGAGAGGGTTTGTGTCTGATGTAAAATCGAAGTTGTTGAATAGGCGGGATTTTTGTCGGAGATCCTATGTTGTTGTTGACTATAATGAGACAATCAATGATGTAGAATACTGGTGAATCTTCTTTACCACATGAAGATACGAAGAATTCATTTTTGAAAAATCTTTTAAAAAAATGAGACAATGTGCCATGGCTGGAAATGAAATGATTTAAGTAACTATTGGTAAAATAATTGGTAGATACTTTAAAAAAATGAATGGGAGTCCATTGCCCTTTTTCTTCTGTGTCCCAATAAATTTTCCTTTCATTTAATGTATGTTGTCCTTGTGCTTACAATAAAGTATTTGAAAATCATATTTCCAAGTATAAGTACTAATAAAGTTAACTTATATCATGCATCACAATCACTTTAAAAT
>JAPDSC010043102.1:0-24968 GCA_026290005.1 Latrodectus geometricus
TTTTTTTTTTATTTAGAGTTTTACACAGATGATAGTTTAAGTGACTAAAAGTAAAAAATATATATTAGGTTAGGGAAAAAGAAGTCCATTATTTTTACGAGAATTTTTGGTAACTTCTTTCAGATTTGCTTTGTAAAAAGGTTTAAAACAGTTTTCATGTAGATTTTTAGGTCGTGCGAAGCTATGACTGCTGACATGCTGTCAAGTTTGATAATTTTTGATATTTTATAGACATTCTCGACGATGTTGTATCCATGCGAGGTGCATCTTTAACATCCAAATACCCAAACGGAATCGACGAAACCAAAATTGTGCGTAACTGGTTGTTACAGTCATATATAAGACAATAAACACCTTTCACAATTTTAGCCACCTGGTTAGCATTTTCGCCATTATAAAAGAAAAACTAAAATGTATCGAATTTTCTGTTTGTTGTCTTCTATTTTTAAAACCTTGTACTCATAACTGAATTAATCAAACAAAAAACCGCAAGAGAATATTTTAGTGTCAAATGTTACCTTTCCAATGAGCATAAATTTGAATTTGTTTGATAGATACCTCACGAGGTAGCGATCACTACAGACGTTTACCGAAAAAATAATATATAACTTTTTCCCCAACCTAATATTTTAAATGAAACTGATATTTATTTGATACTTTGATATTTTAAAAGCATTAGTTTCATTACGCAATATTTTTCATTATTAGAAAAGACAGATTATTTGTTTTCGATTTAGTCTAGATATGTTTCACAATGTAAAAGAACGTATTTCTTAAAATCCATGATACCCAGATATTTTAAGGATTTTTATTTTCTAAATAAATATTTTTCGCATAAAAGTTGCTAGAAAAGCTTCAGTTTCATGCAAAAATATTTCCGCTTACAAAGATACAAAAAAATATAGTCATTAAAGAGCAGAGCTTGTTTTAATTTTTGCCATTTTGATATGAATTATAGATTTTCACTAATTCACATTAAAAAATCTATTGCTTTTAACTTGAGGTATGGCGATAAAATAAGGCAAAACTCATAGAAGATATTAATAAATCATTGTCTAATTAACACAAAGACAACTTTAAAAAAGTATGATTATTCAACAAGCCAAAATATCACAAGTAAGTGTGATATTTATTCCTCAGAACTGTATTTTGAAATTTACATTAACTAATTATGTCTTATGAATAATTTTGTTTTTCAATTTTATAAAATATTATGGCATCATAATTCAACTGATAAATAACACTAAAAAAATTGTGTTTTGATTAAAAAGGATGATCAGAAAACAGCCACTTCCTTGTTCAGAAGGAAGTAATTTTCTATTCTTGAGTCATTTGAATATCTTTATGTTGAGAAGACATACACATTTAAATTATAGTGCTACAATCAGTTAAAATTTCCTTTCAAATTTAAATACTTGTTTATTTAATGATATAGAAGGCAAGCGAATGAAGGCTACCATTTTATGTGTCGATTTGAAGTTGATTCAAAATTATAATTTGATCAGCTCTATGTAAAAGCACCACTCAACTTAAAGAGATACCAGTAAGTTTATAACACACAGTAATGCAACTTAGATTAACACTTTCTAAAATTAGATTTCAGGCAATTCGATATAAGAGGAATCATTGAAATTTCATAATGAATAATTTGAGTTGCATATTGAATTGGGAAACTAAGTTAGGAATTTTTAGGGTTTCCTAAATTACTGAATAAGCACACATCTGTATTCATTCCCAATTCCAATATGATTTTCCTGTTTAAGCATCTGATTATAGTAAATTTTAAAATTAAAAAGAATAAATATTCTCACTAGTAAAAAAAATTACAATTTATTTTTATTTTTAATCAATGTTTGGAAGAGAAATGAGTGAGTCTATTTCTAAGTGTCGTTTTTTATTAATTTTAGAAGGAATCTAACTAAAATAGAAAAAAGAAAATCTAAGCATATCTGTTTTTGGTTACATATAATTACAATATGATAGAAACATTCATAAGCATGGATTAAAGTTACAGTTATAATATACAATAAATATCAAATTAGATTTATTTAGGAAAATATTCAGAGAATTTTAGTAATAACCCAAAATACATACTACAATGTAAGAAAATAGCACTTACTTGTGGTTTTGATCCTCAGTAAGATCATAAGTAAGGAAAGATACCTTAAGCGAAGACTTTATATACTACCAAAAAGTTCTCCTTGGATAGTATAATCAAAAGAAACAATTTAATTTGGAGAAAGTTGCAACTGGTAAGTCAAGAATAATTTTCGAATAAACAGAAATAGTAAAATCAATCGGATTACTTTCATCTTATTGTGGAGTTATATTGGCTACCATTACTGCAAACTTCCAACTCAAGTGGTCAGATAATTAAGTTCGCATCAAATGAACTTCGGATTGGAAAGGGTATGCGTACTCAAGATCTATCCGTATCTTTAAATACTGTTAGACAGACCGAATCTTATTTAATGAACATGTAACTGTGATTTTCTTTATTGGGGTAGCAGACTTCAAAATAAATAACTAGAGGAAAATAAAGACGAAGTATTTTCTCTTGGAAAAAATGTCAAGTCTTGTGAGTCCAAGGAGAAATGTATCCCTTCATTAAGGAAAATAATAAAAATTTAATTGTGTTCTTTGAGATGGATTTATTCTATAAAAGAAAACATTTTGTGATTTGTAGAATAAAAATGTAATAGTATTTATGGAACTGAATTTATATTTCAGTATAAAACAACATATATTTAGCATCAGTTTACTTTAATTTAAAATATATTTTATAAAAGTGATTTTAAAATCTTAATATTTTTACAAATTATGGAAAATAATTTTAAAAAAATCTGATAAATATTTTAAAATGAATGTTAGCTATTATTTTTTCTCAAGTAAATTACTTTCAATAAATAACTAAAATTAAATGAAGTGAAATTTATGTTACTTATTAATTTTTCTTTTTTGATAAATAAAACCTACACTTAATCAGAAATACAAATCATCCAGCTTGTTTGAGAATTCTTATTTATCACATAAATGCTTATAATATATAGGATTATATATAAGGGTCAAATTAAATTTTAGTTTAACTTTTATAATATATATATAATTATATATTACCATATGTTTAAGTGTTATTCACAAGCAAAGAAAATATTTATTTCCTTTTAACGAATTTGAGAGAAATTTAAAACATATACTTTATTCAAATCCTATGGTTGTCAACAGTCTAAAAATTACAATGAAGTCTCCCAATAGAAAGTACTGAAACGAGTTAAAATAAAGCAGATAGTATAAATTAAATACGAAATAGTTTCTTTACATATAATTGTCCTTTTAACGTAATTTCTAGTCAGTAAATTAAACGCTGAACGCATTGCACGCTTTATCAATGATTGCACGCGATATAACAATAAACACGATGGTGAAGTCATACTATTCTAGCTTTAAAGTTCCACAGATTGAATCCTGTATTTTAGATTTACTTAATGCTTCAAAACAGACAAAATTACATGTATTCAGATCTGATGATTACTTGTAAATGATAAATTTTGAATATTTGTAACTTTCCTTGCTCAGGAAATTAGAAAACTTTGGCAACTGAAGCATATTTCAAGAAATTTGGTACAACCAAAGTTTTCATACATATAATAGTATACTTTTATTTATGTCTTTCTTGAAATTTAGGTTTTTGAATAATTCTTTGAAGGAAATTTCTGGAAGTTGTTTGCAATATTTTTCATGTAGTTATATACCTGACAAATGGCAAGTACTGACACTGAAAAAGAAGCAGAATGAAAAATGTGAGAAATTGACGTTTTCTCAGGAAATAATAAAATGTAAAAGCTTTTATTGCAATACATATGGTTTTATTGAATATCATTCAGAAATTTTGTGTATTTATTGTAATGTTTATGTTAAAACTAGTGTCTTATAGCAATGAAGCATGCTAACACAAGAAAACATCAATTTGCATCCTATCTAGAAAGCTTTACTAAAAATCAAAAAGAACAACTAATTCATCTGTTGAATTTTTTAATTTTATTCCAAATCATACATAACCACAAAATGTTCAATATTTCTGTTGTTCCCAGAAGTTTGATAACAACTTGCTATAATTATCGAAATCTTAATTTTCTTTATGGCATTAGTCAAATTATTTTCTTACTGTAATATATATCGGTGTAAAATTTAAAGAGTTACATGAAAAAATTTCGATTATATTAGTTTGGGAAAAAAGAAATCCATTATTTTTTCGTGCACTTTATGTAACTTCTTTTGGATTCGCTTTGTAAAAAGGTTTAAACCAGCTTTCATGTAGATTTTTAGGTCTTCCGCGTTACGACTGCTGACATGCGGTTAACTTCGATCATTTTTAATATTTTATAGACATTTTCGACGATGCTGTATCCACATGCGAGGTGCATCTCTTAACATCAAAAATACCCGAACGGAATCGACGAAACAAAATTTGTACGTAACTGGTTGTTACAGTCTTATGTAGGACGATAAACACCTTTCACAATTTTAGCCACCCGGCTATCTTTTTCGCTGTTACAAGAGAAAAACGAAAATGTATAATTTTCTGTTTGTTGTCTTCAATTTTTAAAACCTTGTATTCGTAACTGAATTAATCAAACAAAAATTTGCAAGAGTATATTTTATTGTCAAATGTCACCTTTCCAACGAGCATAAATCTGAAATTGTTTGATAGATAACTCAAGAGATATCGATCACTACAGACGGCTACCGAAAAAATAATGGATTACTTTTTCCCCAAACTAATATGTTTCTTGACTGAATCAACAATTATATAATCTAAACGGCATAAAACTGAAATTTCATGAATCGATTAGGGCAAACGGAAAAGCATCTCGCTGAATATCAGCTTCTGAATAAGTCCAACTTATTTTTAGAAACCTTGTATAAATCAGTTTATCTTTATAAAGTAAATCCGTTGAATACATAACTGAATCCTTTGAAAGAGCATATTTCAAATTCTGTAAATGCTAGAAATCGGAGGATAAATGTGATTATTATGTTCTATATGTATATATTAAAAATGTCGTAGAATGAAAATTTGATAACACGTGAAATAAAGAATATGCTATTAGCCAGTCTTTCTTTAAAAATAATCATTGTAAATAATACATCTATTTAGTTAAGTTTGCTTGTATAAAAGACTGATGATAAAGATTATTCTTAAAATAAAAAGAAAACTTTCAAGTTCTAGGCTTGATTTACTTTCTAATGCAGAAACATTGATTCAATGATTAAAGTTTTAGCATAAACTTATGTGATAAATATTTTAAATAATTTTGGATCAAAGCTTTACAAAAATAAATAATATTGTCTAAAATGTTTTCAATATTTATTAGAATATATAAAAAGCATCTATTTGAAGCATGTTTATTTTATCTTGCAGAAATGAATATTTTTAAGATAATTGTTTTAAATAATTTGTTTTGTCCTTTTTTAGAAAAAAAATATTGAAATGTAAAATATAAATATCACTCTATATTAATCTTCTGACTTTTGATTTTTACAAACATTTTACTTAATAATTAATCAATTTTATGAATCAATAGTATAGACTCATTAATATATCTACATCAGTAAATGTTCAGATAAATTTTCAGTTACTAAATCCAAAGATTAAATTTAAGCTTCATATTATTTAATAATCCACCTTTTGTATAAACTTCTAATGTAAATTAAACATTTAATCCACTGTAACATTTACCCGACAAACTTGATTAAAGTGTAGATGTTTTATTGTATATTATCATAATATTCAATGATAATTATTACAGAAACAATTCCCAATCATAATAATATGTAATGTTGATTTGAATAATTATGCACATAATGAATAAGAAGGAAAATCTTAATTAATAAGGAATTAATACAATGAATGATAAATTAAAAATTATTTATTTAGAAAAATGTATAAAATCATCACTTCCTTTGTATTGTTTATCCGTCATATGTTTTGTCTTAATTTTTATTCATCAACATAAAGTAGTTTATAATTTCTTAGATTTGCTGACAATGTGTAAGTATTTATCAGAAACATATTCAATAATAGATAATGGATAAATGACTTTAGAATATAATATATGAATTTATCTTTGCATTTTATAAAATGATATGCTCTTATATATTAATTAGTATTTTTAATTTTTATTGAAAATTAACTCAATGTTGAACACATTTTAGTATCAAAACCATTTATATCAACTTTCACCTTATTTTAAATCTTAACTCTTCAGGTATGAATAATTAGAACATTTAACATGTATTTAATTTTGATTTTTTGATTGATTTTCACCATAATCGCTAGGTGTTTTATATCTCTCCTTGGTAAATGCTTATATCTAATTATTTCCTGTTATGGGTATTTTATGTTTACTTTCTTCCAAAAAAAGCTATAGACCATAAAAAGTCTGCTGTTTCTAGAAATGATTTTAAAGGATAATTCAATCACTATGAAAATGGTCTTAGAGAAGATAAATTATATATGTTCATAGTTAAATATTTCTAGTATATTAAATTTATAATTTGACATGATACACACAAAAAAAGAAATAATGATAAAAAAATGCATATTTTAATCCTAAAAGTTATTTAAAATTTATTTAATATAAGGAGAAGAGGAAAAATGCTTTTCAAATTATATATATTCCTAACGGATATACTTTGATTTGTTGCAGTAGACTTAGTAATACTATTTTGTTGTATATGTAATATATATATTTATAACAATAAAATTTGATTAGGAATACTTCCTGCTGAAACATAGCAAATAAAAAATTCCCATTCATAACATTGAAATATTCCTACAGAAAAATATTCAAGAAAATTAAAATCCCACGTGTATTGTGATTTGTTCAAGAAAAATGCCACAAAACAGAGAAAATAGAAGAAAGTTCTCTAAACTGGAAAATTAATATTTCCTTCACGTACCTTCGAACAATTGAAAAAGCAGAAATTTTACTCCCTATGCTATCCAGACTTATTCT
Source organism: Latrodectus geometricus (assembly GCA_026290005.1). Classification (NCBI taxonomy): domain Eukaryota; kingdom Metazoa; phylum Arthropoda; class Arachnida; order Araneae; family Theridiidae; genus Latrodectus; species Latrodectus geometricus. Next base: position 7,020 of record JAPDSC010043102.1, read on the forward strand.
TTTCAGTTGCAAACAAACAAATGGTGACTTTTTTAAGGGAAGCGTATGTTGCACATTAGCATCAGACTGCAATGTATCCCATCCTTTTTTGAATCATCTCATCTAATATTCCTACTGGAAATTCTGAAAACGGGAGTAAATTTCATGGAGTTTTTTACTCCCTCAAATTTTTTTCGATATACCTCTAGTCTTGATTACGTGCATTGAATAGTGAAACAAGGGGATAGAAAATGCAATGCTAAATAGGCTAAAATGTAGACAGACATACTTTTCTTTTTTTCAGAAAGTCGTTCTTGTTTTAATTCACAAACTTCCATATTGAGACTTCTTCTCTTTCAATAGTCCTTAGAAATAGAGGCAAATTGGTTTTATGTCGAATAAAACTTTACAGTTTTGCGCAAAGTACCGCAAGTATTTTTCTGAAATTCTAAATAACATTCTCACACTATTTGAGTTTTTATATTTATTGAGATCGAAAAAAATTTAAGTAGCAATACATCAGCCAGAATAATTACTTATAACTTAAGAACTGATAAGTACGGATTTTTGAAAAAAAATGTCCAATATTTATCGAATTAATTTTAATAAGTTATTTGATTCATATGTTATAATTGCACTATTAATGAAACATTTTATACCCATATATTCATGGAGCAGGACATATCATTTTTAAATATTTTATGAATCAGTGCTAACACTCTCTTCTTGATGTAGGTAGAATGATTATATTTGAAACCAGGAAAAAGTATTCTAGAGTTTTCTATAAAATATATGAGTTTAAAATGAATTTTATCTGTCATGGTATAAATTGTATCAATTATGAAATTTCATCTTAAAGTATCAGAATGGAAGTTCATTATACTATACATTAAATCTTACTCTATATATTAAAACCATTAATTATTTTTATTTTGAATAATTATTTTTAAACATGATAGCAAATTGGATGGCTTTAAAATTCTAAGTGTATAAAATAATTCAAAAATCATGTTCTGTGATTTAGCAAATATGTTCTGAAGAAGTTTAAAAAACGAGCTTTTACTTTTTAACAGTTATTCAATAAATATGTTTTTAAATGTATGATAGCAAATATTAATTGATAAATTTTTGTTAAATGATGAATAGAAAACTTGAAGAGCCCATTAAATATTGCATTTAAACCATGCAATGGGAAAAATAGGAATTCTCACGAAGAATTCACTCACCAAAAGACAATTATTAGTCCAGTATCACCTAAAAAGTATAGTGATATTCTACTCCAATTATATACACTTTTGTAGCTCCTTTTTTAGATAATTTATATTGAAATACAATTGTGTATCATCAATTACCGAATATTAATTTGGATATGATCTGATTAAAATATTTGTTTCAGTTGTGTCTTATAATTATCAATGATTATTACTTGTTATTAATATGATAATTTAATTATATGTCTTGTAAATACTCCTGGTTTATTTTTGTAATTTTAATTGTATAATTCTGATATTTACAAATCAGTAGTTCATTTGTTTTGATGCATTGTTTAAACCAGCAAATTCAATAATAATAATTATCTGTTATTTATTAACATTTATTTTATATTGCAATTTGTCTTAAACCAGCTTAGGAATTTCCACACACACCCCACATCGTTTTCTTTCTTTTTATTTGAAAAAATAACACTTCGAAAATACAAGAAAACACTTTTTGCCACAAATGAACGGAAGAGGAATAAGCAAAGAATCTCTTCCGGAATGTTACGACTTAACCTTCAACGACAAAAAAGTCCTTAACGACACTTTTCCGGAACTGCTTCTTGAGTATCTTCTGCACAACAGAACACTAAAATAAATAAGAAATATAAGGCAGTGACCATTCCGTGCATTCCTTAGGATACTTGCACGAGAAATCATCAAAGAAGTCTGCCCAATAGTCCACCCCTTATACTCAAACTACACCCACACATCACCCCTCCCCCACCCTGACGGACGAACGGAAAGGAATGTTTACAGGATAAGCAACAAAGAAAGCCTCCTAGTCGCCAAAAAAGACTGGTGGGCACATTGCCAATCTTCATCGCTGCTTTTGATCCCCGAAGCCCCAATAACATTTTCCTCTCTCCATTTTTCCTTGTTTAACTCTATACATTCAATATGTTTTCCGCAAAAAGTTATTATCATGGGAATTATTTTCTTCTCTTGCTCCGTATTCGACCATACGGTGGTAAAAAAATGATTAAAAAATACTTAGTAAATTATTTGTGTCAGGATCTAATTCCTTGTTTCCTTTTTAATCCATAGATTTTTTTTATGTTATAGTAATTTATATTGTAATCAATAAAGATTTACGTTTTTACTATAAAATTTTAACAAAAACAGTACATAAATGGGGAAGTAAGCACTTGTAGAGATAAATTGAACATAAAATGCTTTTTAAAAACAATTTTTTATATTCATTCTCAGATGTTTTAAATTCTGATTATGATTAATCAGGGACTGCATAGAAATTTATGAAACTAAATATTATGGACAAGGGTTGACTTATAAATAAATCGATGTTTTTATGTAGACGTAAGATGTAAGAATTTTGATAATCAAATACATATAGATATATTTATTCTTATTATATATAGTGTATTTTTTATTAACTGTGATAAAAAATATAATAATATATTTTATTTTGTCCATCCATGGTATGAATTCATCAAAAATACATCTTTCAAAGCCCTATGTGTATTAATTCTAATTCTAGTTCTAAATCTAAATACATCTTTCAAAGCCTAATTCTATGTGGAATCATCTCAATCCTTGTTATAACATACAGAATATAGTTATTAACATCATGAATAAAATTTTGAATTCTCAAAAAATAATATTAATGTAAATGATTCAAAATTCATTTATCGAATAGAAAGACAGAAGAATAAAACTCTTATTCAGTTTTACAGAATATTTAAATTGCTTAACTAGTATACAAGGATGAAACCAAAATATAAAGAACCAAATTATATATAAACTGCCCATTTTAAAACATTTAAACAATGATATGCACAAATATGATGTTTACGTCCAAACTAACTGCTTTAGAAGTTCCTTTAAGAATGGTAACGAATTCCTTTCGGTGTAATGCTTACAAGTCCAATTCTATTTGCTCTATGAAAATATATTAGTCATTGAAAGTAGTCACAAAAAACTACTACAGTCATAAAAAAATTTAAAAATATTATTTTAATCAAATGTTACCTATATGAATAAAACCACAGAAAAATCTATGTATTTTATTCTTACAAGAAAGAATATTAACACTAAATTTGGTATTTTACTAACAAATATAATTTTGATATTTTTTAAGAAAGGAAATTGATTTTTCATTCTGAGAAAAATTTTAAGTCCTTGCATACTAAGCAATTGAGAGACTGTACCTCTTTCCAAAAAAATGAAGGTGAAATTTACAAGATATGAACAACAAGATATAAATACAATACAAAATACAAGATATAAATAAACATTTATTATTTTAATGTCGATATAAGTCCTTAAAATTTAAAAATAGATTAATACGAACGTTTTTTGTTTGATATCTGCAGTGACTAATTTACATTAATTATGTTTTTATTTAATGCATTGTTGTTGTATTTTTTTATATGTTTTTGTGGAAAAATGTTTTTTTCATTTTAAACACAAATTAGTTTTATTAAATTTAAAGGTATTAAAATTAAATATGAACTGCAAAACACAATCCGATATTTTTAAGTACTCTCAAATTCGCTTTTTACAACTCATACTAAGCAACCTAACAACTGAAAACTGTTTTAAACATACATCATTTTATTGCTTTTGGGGTGGATTTTTCTTAGATAACATGTTGTATTCACGTGTTGCAAAGGAATAAAATTATTAAACTCTTATCTACCCGCCCCAGCAAATAAACATACAAAAACCCCGTAACTAACTCAGGCTCCACTGTAGCAAGAGTCATAAAAGATAGAGTAACCATACTGCCAACTCACGAACAAGGCTAGATATAGAGAAGAATGCTGGCACTCACTCACTCAGGATTAACTTGGTCAATTGCTATTTGGCGTCCTTCTCTGTATCTTATCGCGGTCCACTGGAAATGCTTGCCAACTAAAAGCACATTTTATTATATCAATATTTTTGCCGGCCATCTGCTTTAATTATGGCAAATTTCGATAACTTTAATTTTATCTAGAAAGAGCCCAGAGTATTATAATCTCTTTTTAATTTATATTTTCGTATAAAATAAAAGTATTGCTATTATAACTTTTTTTAAGAATCCAGCCTGAATTCTATAGAACCGATTAGAAAGCTTAAAAAATTGTATCGTTTAAATCCTGATTTAAAAAATTTTGCTGTCCAATCTATAAAATATAGAGTGCTCTGACAATAGACAGAAATATAAAATTCCTAATGAACATTGTAAAAGGAAAATTTAAAAAAAAAATCTTTGATTGAGTATTTTGAAATATAAAGAAGTAAGAGAAATTATATTGGACTTTCGTATTGAGCATACCGAACTGGTTGCTAAATGGTTAGAGGCCTAGCATTCAGTTTAACAGTTCGTGGGTATCTCTTCGTATCTATCTGGAATGAAATATATTTATTGTAGTTTATAGTATCCTCTATAAACATTGTATCTTGAATGAATTAATTCTTGAATGAAAAATATAACTGATAGTGACTATGAAATCATTTTGCAATAACGATAAAATATTAAATAATTAATATTAGTTACCTTATTTTGTATAAAAAGTAAAGTTGTTTGCTATAGTTCTATAAATAACTAAAAACAGTTTCTCAAAACAGCCATTAGATGTTATGTGTTACAACAATTGAAAGCTGTTTAATAATTAATTAAACATCTTATAATTATAAACATATTTTACAGTGAAAAAAAATATTTCAAAAAACATGCTTGTTAAAGTTATCGCTTTATTCTCTTAAGTATTATTACTGAGAAATTATACTTAAAGAGAAGATATATTTACTTTTACCTATACAGCCTTTTTACGAATTAATTCAAATAAGAAGAGAATTTAGGAATATTTTTAAATTTTTCAATTGAATGATAGTTTATACTATTTATGTAAGTGCAATACACTGTGAAAAAAAATGCAAAGTATAAATGGATGAAACAAATTTAAATAATCTGTAATGTTTCAAAACATTTTATTTTATCATAATTTACAAATTAAATATCTTTTGTTATGCTCATCATTATATAAAACATTTGTTATCTAAAATGAAGCTTTTAATCTTTCATTGTATGCATTTTTGATTGTTTGAATTTTCAAATGCATTCTTTTCTAGTTTATATTAAATTTTCTTAACAAGATTATATCATAAACTGGAAAAAATATTACTCTTGGTACACAATTTGATTTTTGAAATAATACTCAAAATTGCGAAGAGTTTCGTAAGAAATAATCAGTCTTTGAGTTAATAATTGAAGAGCATTGTTTTTAGGAAATAAAATAAAAGGAAAACATTAGGCATGAAAGAAAATAACTATTTCATAAAATTAGTTGAAAGTAAATGTAATATTACATAGAAATAAATTTCCTAAGTTAAGTAAAGCTGTGATAAATTTAAAATCATTTGAAAATGTGTTATATCCAAATTGTGTACTGTTTTTAAGCTTTTCTTTAAAAACAACTATTCATGAGAATTACTAACCAAGTTGAATTTAAAAAATATAATTTTTAACTGTTCAATATTTAATGTGATATAAAACATTTTTATACTTAAGGACCACGGATATTTCTTAGCTTTAAAAAAGTCCTAATAAATACTGAAATGCAATGAATTGAGAATAGTCAGAGTGAATGTTCATTCTAAAGGATTTGAATATGGAACTCATGTTCACTTTTGCGAAGAGTTTTCATTGGTTAGTAATTTTATGTTCCCGCATTGTAAGGGAAGAAATCTTAAAAATTCTTAAGCTAGCTATGACTTAGTGAAAGGACATCACTCTTCAAAGAAAAAAAATTCGGTTCCGATCCTAGTCACTATTATACAATGATAGATGGAAATTGCATTTCTGACTGCAAATCTAACTGGGTAGTGTTTAACAGTTTTTCCTTTTTGCTACTCGTGAATCAGGAAACTATTTAGGAAAAGCCTTAAGTGAAAGATATTTGCTGAGAATGACATACAATTCATGTATTGTAGTAGATGATTGATCAAGTATGATTGTCTAAGACTGTAGACAACTATTCATGTACTATGGTCAAAGACTGATCATGTATGATAGTCTAAAATTGTAGACAACTATTCATGTATTATAGTCAAAGACTGATCATGTATGATAGTCTAAAAGTGTAGTCAGCTATTCAGGTATTATGGTCAAAGACTGATCATCTATGATAGTCTAAGACTTAGACAACTATTCAAGTATTATGGTCAAAGATTGATCATGTATGATAGTCTAAGACTGTAGACAGCTATTCAGGTATTATGGTCAAAGACTGATCATGCATGATTGTCTAAAACTGTAGACATCTATTCATGTATTATAGTCTAAGACTGTAGACAACTATTCATGTATTATAAGTCTAGGACTGATAATACAACTTTAGAATTAAAGGTTCTGTCTACTATGTGTAGGCACACTGTCCGATAGAACTTTGTCCGATAATCGAACATGCGGAAATGTTGTTATATGTGTCATACTTAAGATCACATTATGTTAGAAAAAGCGCAAACGTCATTAGATAGAAACAGGATTTAGTAATCAATATTAATCTCTCTTGTTTTAATTCCGAGAAAAAGAAACTAAAAAAAATATTTTGGAAAAATGGTTAATTTATTTTAGTTGTAATATTATGAGTCTTCAAATTTCTCTAGAATAGTTTGGTTCATTATAGATCTGAAATAATTAATTACGTGATAATTAAAACAGAGGATTAGGAAATTTATTATTTATTGAAGGGAAGTAATATTAATTCAATAAAAATAATTAAAGCAACGAATAAAATATTCATTTGTAAGAAAATCCTCATTTAGTATTTCGTGTAATTATTTAATTTTTTTTTTTTTTTTTTTTTTTTTTTTTTTTGTTTTGTAAAAAATATTTATTTTGTCAAACTTGATCCTTCATCATTTGATTAATATATTTCTTACACATAATTTAAAACTATTTTTTGTCTAAAATATCATGTTTAAAATCTAAAAGAATCTTTTCCTATATGCATTGAAAATTTATTAATTTGAATTGGTTTTTTAAATAGTTTTATATCTCATAAATGTAACATTACTGGATAACAATTTCAATTTTTAATACTTTGAAAGGTATAAATGTAAAATTATTGTTTTTAATACATTTTTATATAGGAAATTATTTATACTTTAATAGCTGTGAAATACATTGTTTAATTTTTTTTCTTCAGTGTAAACAGTTTTATATACCTTTTTTATGCTATTTTGGTAATATTGAATCCAAAAATGCAAAGTATATAATCATGAAAAACATATATTCCATTATTACACACTTTTAAAATTCGTTTAATTAATCATTTAAGTATACAAGAAAATGTAAATTCTTACATTTTCTTTAACAAAAAATCTAAAATATTTGGAATTTAATGGAGAAAAATAAATTTCTATAAAGTCTGATCTTTGAAGCAAGCTAGATTTTATCTGACTTATCTCTCTCCCACTTTTACACTGGCAAACTTCAAGAGAGCCCACAAGAAATATAATATCTATTAAATTTAATCCGACACTGAAGCGAAAAGTAACAGCCATTTCCAATTTCCTCTCATAAGAAAAATCCCCTTGTTTGGGGGAAAAGTGAGAAGGCGGAAAAAAAGGAAGATTCTGAACTAAGGTTGTTAGTGTTCTGTGAGTGCGATTACAATACTGTTGGAGGAATTCAGTATGTACCTCTACATTGATTGGTCTGTGAAATCGGAACTGTCATACAGGAAAAAACAAGGTTTTTTAAAGTATATACATACACAAATTTGAAAAATTTTACACTAAATAAAATTGGCTTGGAATCGAAACAAATTCTTAAATATTCTAAAACTTTCTTTCTAGAATTTAGAACTTTTTTCAATTAATTGTTTTGTGTAAAATTTTGTTTGAAAATTTGAATTAAAAATTAAAGTAACTCAAATAAGTTTGATAAAGATTAAAAATACTTATTTTGTAAATATTTGAGAAGTTGATGCATCTGTTAGTCTATGATTGATGTAAAATGTCCAAAAATATATGATTGATCAACTAACTATGATTTATACAATTCAATAATATAAAAATGTGCAAACATAAAAAACGTTTCTACATTTTAAATGAAAATTGAAAAATATAAATGAATTTGTCTAGAAAATTTTATAACTTTAACTTTCAAGCAACATTGAAAGAATTTGTCTATTTTTTTAATAAAAAAGTAAATATAAATGTTTCTGAAAACTATAAAATAGTTTTGCTTTTCTCTAAGATTAAATTAAATGGTTTAATTTTATGTATCAAGAAAATAATCTATTAAATTATAAATTTATGTTAATTTTGGAGTGAAAATAATGCATTGTTGGACAACAAAAATACAATATTAAGAATGACATGAGATATCAAAGCAAAATTCATTTTGAATATTACATGCAGTTTAAATGTTCATTAGTTACAGTGATTATTAGTAAAAATGTCGTATATAGGAGTAGAAGATTACAGTATCAATAAGAGTGCTCCCTAACCAGATAGCAATTACCATTGCTATACATTGTCATTTACTGAAAGAGGAATTTGACGTACCCATAGAGTTTCCATAGAAAGCAATACTAAATTCTAATAGAATGCTGAAAGAGGCGGCATTCAAGTGTCTTTCAGCAATTGGTAATAGGCGCATTATACAAGCGTAATAACTCGAAAATGTGTAGGTCCTCAAAACTATTCCATTTGGATGATTTAGAAAAAAATGATAAACATCTTTCCGTAAATCATCATCCTTTTGGAGTGTGATTACAAGCAACTTGGCTGATTTCTAAATGTAAAAGTTATCTGAAATAGAACGGAAATCTGAATTATCTGAAAAAGCAAAAATCTAAGAAAACTCTCTCAATGATTTTCTTGCTAACTTACAAATACATACAACTGGATGTCCTGTAGATTATTGAACGAATTCAATATTCTGTGGCTTAGAATAGTAGATAATTAGAAATTGTTCTACAAAAGATTCAAAGGTGTGATTTAAACGAATAATGATTTATGTTCTTTTTATAGTATTCATTGTGATGGATTTGCTGATGTGATAATATGCTTCATCAGGTTCATAATTCTATCATGATAGTTACCACTTATGGTGGTGCAATGAGATTTTCTACTGTCGAAGACGGGTGACATGCACCCAGTCAAAAAAGTCTCCTTAATCAACTGAATCGATATTGACATAATCATTGCATTATTTGACAGTGGCTGATTTCTCTGCGAAGGATAATCCAAACGTTATATAGCATATGTCCCTATGTGTTTCAAAAAGTGTTCAGGTGGTATTTATAGTATACTATTGTTTCACATGCTAAAAATCAATAGAAAATAAAAATTCAGATATTATGAAATTTTAATTTTTCTTAATTTTTTTAGGAAATCTGTAAAAATAACAGCTTTTAACCATGATTCATTGAATTATTAATCATTTCTATATTTTGCTGTTTGTTTTCTGTTGAAAAAGTTTTATGCTGTTAGGAAGATTACTTTCTCCATGTGTTTTAATACATATAAGATTCAATGATTTTATTTAAATTGTTTTTTGTGATAATGCTCAGAATTATTTGATATTTGCTACTTATAATATTAATTTTAAATGAGAAAACTTTCAGGCATTGAAAAAACGTAATAGACGAAAGAAAAATTATTTTATCTTTAGAAATACATATTTTATTACGATTATTACTACAATAATAATAATAATAATAATTTAGAAATGTAATATTTTTCTAAGCAGCTTCATTCCAACAAAATATAACATAGCAAGTATGCTCAGCATCACATAAAATGTGTCTTTATTTATCAAAACTTGTGTCTACTAAGTGATTGAAAAATATATCAGTTGATCATAGCATTTTTTTATAAATTATTCCATTTATAGGCTTCGAAATCATTCTTATTGTGACTTGAATGATAACCATCGAAATCTCAAAATATTATTTTCCTTAAGTAATTTTTCAAATTAAATGTATTGAATATTATTATTTTCTTCTGATTACCATTCATAACTTCGGTTGATCAAGTAATATATTTCCTACAGATACAATTACACTATACATATATCTTCATTTATATAATATCTGAAAAAGTTGGGGATTGATGCTTATTAAAGTAATACGAGGGCCATATCTTGGAAAATTAAAACAAAATTAAGGAATTCTATATTACAGTGTCTTTTGAAATTTACAAATTTATTTTTTCGTGTCTTTGATATTTAAATTTTAAACTTATGAATCATAAGCAAATTGTAAAATCTGTAATTAATCTCGTATTAAAATATTTCAACTCTGTTTTGAGATTTTCGGTTATTTTTCTAAGTGTTTATCATGATTCGAATATGCTTCTTCATATGCAAATTTTCTACAGTTAAAAATTTTGTGAGTTTTCCATACATAAAATTGATCTCAGAGTCATGAGAAAAAAAATATTGCATCTGCCGAAAGAAATATTATTTTATTAACTGGAGCAGAGATGAAATAAAAAGAAACCGAATAGAAAAAATTAAGAAACAGTAACAATCGTGACAAAATTTCAAAATAAAAATTACAGCTTGCTCTTTTGTAAATTGTAGTCATTGCAGTTTATGAAAAAAATCTTCTCATTTTTTTTATAAATCAAACAAGGAACAATCGAAACTGCATCAATACAAATTGTGTAAAAGCAATCACTGTTCCATATTTTTTCCTTTTCAAATCAAATTTCGGTAGCATAGTTGGAGAGCTAAATGTGATTATAAGCTACATCTTGTTTTTACTACCGCTTTTTGGTATAGTGTTTTCGGTAATCACTAAGCTTGGCCGAAAGTCAAAAACTTTCCAATTCCATTCATTCAGCCGTTCATCCTTTGTACTTTCCTCATATTTTTCTAGAGGGAAAGAAATAAACCTTTTCTTAAGATTCTCTGGCTTCAAGCCAGTTGAGTTAGCATGTGACAGACCTATTTCTTTAAGTTATTTCAAGCTGTATTTTTTACCCTCTTTTGTTTGTAAAATTCATCTGCGACGAATGCATTTTGTTGTAGAAACAATAACAAAATTCTGTTTTTTTGTCCTGAGGCGTTCAAGCTTTAAATATTATTCTGACCTAAGGAGATATATTTGGCAGTTTGGATGTTTTTTTTTCCTCCGTTTTTTAATCCTGAAGCATTCATGTTTTGTTTTGTATCTTACAAAATAGACATTTCCCCAATTTATAACTTTAAACAAATTGGTTGGTGTCAAGATTTCTAACAGTATTTCAAAACACTTTGTTTTGTTCTCAGCTAAATACGAAACAAACTTGAAGGAATTGAAAAATAAAAAATTCAGTTATGTATTAGTTATATGGCCATATTAATTTATTTATAAGAGTTATTATATTGATTTATATTTATGAAAAAAAAATTAAATTTTAGAGTTTGTAAATTTTTTGAGATTTATGTGAATTAAAAATACTCTAGTACAATTGAATTAAAATGAAATCAATAAATTTGATTAGGCCTAATTTAAAATACAAGAATATTATGACAAATAAAGGTAAATATTTCGCATCAAATTATTTTATCTGGTTTTGTTTTTTCTTATCCTTTTGAATTTTATTTGGCATTTTCCAGTGTAAGGTTTGTTATACATTATTATTTATTTTAGGTCTTAAATCTGAAATACTAAACTAAAATTCAATAGCTGCTTATCACAAATCAAACATAACACAATACAATGAACTATATTCTTTTTATGGTAGCTCAAAATTATCAATTTTAATAATATAAATATATAATATAAAAAATAATAATATCAATTTTCTTGAAGAATCCCTTTATAAGGTTATTAAAATAGCTGGTTTTAAAATTACTATATAACTGCTATTTTTTGTATTAACATATGGGATAATCGATATTATAAGATAAATTGAAATAAAATGTATGTATGCTTTTATCTCGTATTGAATACCTTAGGGAAATGCAACAGTACATCCTTTATATAATTTTGCAATTAATTTGTATAAAAAAATAAAGACGAACCAAAAAACATAATAAGATATTGATAGACCAAAAGCCTAAAAATAATTTTTACAAGATATCATTCCAAATGTAATTTTTTCTGGTGTTTTGTAAATTTTTATTCATATATATATATATATATATATATATATATATTTCAAGACTATACATAAACATTTAACTTAGTTGAAATTTGAACTATTTCTGGATTTATAATTTAGGTGCATAAAATTTACAATTCTGCCAGCACTACAGTACAAATAGCACTTATTAAATTTAAAATGGATTTTTGTAAATAGGCAGCAATAACGAAGTGTTCAAAACGTTTTTATTTATAAAATTCGTTTCCTAAAATCTTAGAAAGTCTTCATAACAAAAATTGGTGGTAGTTCTGTAAGCTATTAAATTTCATCTTCGATTAATTATTGTCCTTTGAGATAGTTGAGGTAACTGGTGTGCAAAAGCAACTGGTAGGGAGTTTAACAGCAACACAAGAAGTTGATATAAGGCACCTGGAAAACGGAGGAAATAATTAGTGGGTATTGGAAAAGAAAATCAAAATAAGATATACTTTGATAAATTAGAGAAAATATGCTTTGTCTGTATGGCAGTAATATATTCAGCTTTATATTGACGGTTTATCGAAGCATTATAATGACAATTTGCAGAATTGCACTACTATGTGTTCATTAAAGTAAGTATTTGCCCCCAACTGAGTAAAATAATTCTAGAAATAAGACATCCTTTGGACTTAAAATACTTTTTTTTACTATTTTGAGGTCATAGAAATGAACAGTAGGTACTAAATTAGTCAAAAGGACAAATTTCACAGCTATTTGACTGATTAATGGTGCAAAAAATTTTGAACCAAATCATCCCCACTATTGTATTAATGTTTTATGCATTTTAAGTGTTACATTGGTATGCCATATTCTGGTGCGTGTTATCCAAGTTTATAATAAAATATCTTAACTAAAGATGTCGACCATTTATTTATTATTTTTTATACACGTCGCAAAATATTCCCTTCCAATGAACTGAGGTTATGCCTAACAATATCTTATGCTGTCAGGTATGCCCACAATGTAAGTTACTTACATTGTTCTAAAATACCAACTATTTCACAAGTTAAGGGTAAATAGCTTTCTAAAATTTAATTACTTATGACAACAAAATGTCTACATTTACTCCTAGAAGCAAATGTAAATAAATGTCAAAATTTAGAAATATCTGATAGTTTAAATTGTAGTCATTATAAAGGCATAAAAATTTAAGCATCACTGAAACTATATTTAGTTTAGCTGTGAATTGTTTCGTGATATATGATATCAAAGGTATTAGCAAATTTTCAACTATATAGAACTTTACTTCTAAATATGTTGCATACATGAAACATTTTATCGAATTTATGTCAGTATAATAGCTATTTACAAAAATGAGTTAATTAAAAAAAACGTAAATGGAAATATAGACTTGTTTCAGTATAGAAATCTTTGAAAAAAATATTCTTAAGTATTTCTTAATTCTATTCTCATCCACATTTTATTTAATTATATAAATGATATTAAATTTCTTCATTTTTTTAAATTATAATTTTACTATATTTTTGAAATTTCCTTGAATTCTTTACATATGTATATACATACATACATGCATATATATATATATATATATATATATATATATATATATATATATATATATATATATATATATATATATGAATTGTTTATTTGTATATTTTATGCTTAAGAATTTATATAAATTTAAAATTCTTAATGCTTTATATTTCTATCATCAGAGTCACTTTCTTCATTTTTTTTAAAATATTTATAATAAAATCATAATAAAATCATAATTTTCTTTTGCTGTCATGCTTTTGCAGTTTTTAATAAAATACATTATTTTTTTTCATTTAAAACATTTTTCTGTACTCGTTAAATACAAATAATTTGATAAACTGTATAATGAGGCATGTATAATTTTGCAAAACAAAAGAAAATTGTTTAGATTTCTTTTTGTTTTGAATGAATATATAGTATGTACAATAGAGGAGGTAAATATTAAAAGTGTAAACTTAATTAGTAAATGATTTGATTGTACGATTATTAAATAAAAGTTTTTATAATACTTTTATTATATAGAAATCAATTATATACATAAAGTAAGTATATAATTTCCCCTTAGGATATAGTATATGTGACAACAAAAAGAGAAAGGATAAATAGTACACATGTAAGAATAAAAAATAATTTTACAACTTTTATTTAATATATTGTATATATAATCTTTACTTTCACCCAGAAAAAAATCCTAATATTATCAAATGCGAATCTAATTCAAATATTTACTTATAAAAATGATAAAAAATATAATTAACTATTACGAAAATAAATAAATACGTTCGATATGTAATCCTGTATATATTTTTATACATATATATTTTGGTTATACGATAAAAAGTAATTTCAGCGTAAAAACTGTTGCCACTGTCACACCGTTATGTAATCCAAGTGGCTAAAACGTTTCTCTAAATACCATTTCTTCTGAAATACACAGCTGCTAAAAAAACTGAGCAAAAAATAAGTGGAAAAAATAGCTGGAAACTGAACTGATCAAAGGTAAAAAGAAAGAAAAAAACAAATTGCATGAAACCTAAATGTTGAAGTGAAAAGGATTTTGTCCGCAAGGAAAAGATACGATTTTTTTTCCACGCACTCAGGGATCAACTGCTTATTGAGCTTTATACCCAAGCAATGTAATGGAAATGAAATGGCCTCCCAAAAAAGGAACTAAACTGTATTTGTGGCCGCATAAAAATAGTAAGAAAAGGAAGTATATGGGATCGTAATAGAGATATAAGTGGATAGTAATAATGAGAGTAGTTACAGCTTTCTGGGAAAGAAAAATGTGAGTAATAGAATACTAATAAAATCAAGCTGGTTCGAATTTTCCTTATTATTAAAATAACAATAAAAATTTATTATTGTTGAATTATATATCATGCTATTTTGATACATACGATTTTTTTAGAATTTCTCATAAATGTTCTTTAATATTTTCCATTTAACATTATATACGTAAAATATTTTTTTCAAATATAATATATTTTTTAAAGAAAATACGTTATTGAAAATATTTACTTCACAGATTTAAAATGTGTATTGCATTTACAATATCTATGAAGTGTCATTAAAATAGAAACGATTATCAATAAATAAATGTAATATATTTCTGATTCCAAATGAAGCAAAGAAGCATTTGGTTAACTTGTATATATTATGTTTATTTTAAAATCACAATTATTTCACTAATTAAATTAATCTATGAGTAGTCTGTCTTTTTTCTGGTATTCTTAACAAAGGAGAATTGGTATAGTCTTTACGAAAATTACTGTTTGGAAACAGGACATTAGATGTAACACAAATGAAAATATGTTGTATTGAGGAAGTATCAATAAGATAAAACTTTTTTACAGACCTTCTATTTTTTATTAAAAAAATAACCATTTTACTTTAACATTTGCCGCCCAACCTGTCTAGAGATTAGCGTAACTGACTACGGATGGGAAGGACCTGGGTTCGAATCCCAGCTCGGTCATGGGTGTACTTTTTCTTTCTCTCTCTGTGTTTTTTGTCCTTTCCTCAGATGGTGGATGAATGTAAGCCACTTATAAATGGGTTTGTGGTAGTGTGGCGTGGGCGATGCTACTGCGTGACTTGGTACCTCCGTGACTTGGTTCACAGGTGCCCACCGGGAAACGATAAAATGAGTAGCAGTTTCGGCAAATAGTTGCGGCAAATAGGCTAATGTATTTACTTGCTCAAGGGCGCCTGCCATTAGAAATAAAAAAAAAACTCTAGCATTTTAATAGAAGATATCATTAAATGCGCAACTGAAATATTAATTCATTATCTTTATCTAAAAGATTGAATTCAGAATTTAAGTCAAATATGGAGTTTTGACTATAAGCAACAACGTTTAACAGAAATTACGCTTTTTAATTTTTAATGATAACCAGATTTCAGTTGGTATACGCCGTTCTCTAAACTTTTCTCAAAGCACTGTTCATATGGTAGGAAAATGGTATTCGTAATTTTAATTTCAAAAAAAAAATAGCGCTCGTGTTAAAAGTGCATATCGATATGATTGGTATTTATCTTTTCTATAATTTGCTTCATGTTGTTCTTCTCCCTGGAACTATCTTCATAGAGAATGTTATGACAATCTTCACTCAAACTGTAAAAAATTAAGTACCCCTTCAATAAACAGCATGATTCCCTGATTTAGTCTTACTCATAAAATTTAATGGATTACAAGGTTTGAAGATTTTGCGATATTGTATTTTTGATTGACTTTAAGTTTATTGACATCTGTGATTAGTGTAATCTAAAATTTATCCTGCAAATTTATTATTGAAGAAGCTAATAAACTCCATGAAACATATATAGATGTGAGATTATTATTATATAAAATAATTATTTCATATCATTTATGTATTTCTAAGCAATACTTACTGTCAAACAACTGTCGTTTCACTTTTTATATTGAAACATATACCTATTTAAAAAATTTAATTATTTAACCAAAACGAAGATAATTTCATATAATATTTTTATTAATAGACATATAAACAAGTGTAACTAAATATAATGAAGCAGCAACGAGCATTGCTTTTACATTTTCAGTAGACAATTATTATGCAAATAGTCTTCTTTACTTTAAGGGACTAATTTCAATACGCATGAATATAAAAAACTACTGAATATAATAACACATAATGGTATGTAACAATGAGCGAATAATGAACACAAAATGATTTTTTAACTTTTCAAACAATATTTAATTTCTATTTCGTATTTAAATTTCGAAAGTGAACTTACGTTTCATATTTCATATTTAAATATCTGTTTTTAACTTCTTTTACTAGAAAAAATTGTATCATATAATTAAGGAAAAAATGAATAAAATTACTTGATTAGAGGAATGAAAATAAAAATCAATTTCGAAATTGCTTCATCAATTTTTGTTTTATAATAATATTACTTAATGTAAAATATCTTTTAGATTTTTATTATAAAACAAATTAAATATTTATCAACAAATACTTTTAATAATTCAATGGGGTTAATCAACCTTAAAATCTTTTATTTATAAGTAAATATTATTCGCAAATTTTTTTCAGTTTTAAAATACATTTTAACGACAGTATTAAAATTATTTTTAATGAAATAATGCACTACTATGCAAATTTACTTTTTATATTTTAAAGATAAATTTTTCGCATTACTATTATTATCCAATGACAAACAACACTTTAACACTCTAGTTTTGTCAAATGTTGATTATTATATTAATAAAATTTTATAAGTAGTAAAATGTGATACTTATAAATTTAAAATCAATTATAATAGCCTTAAAAGTTAATTAATATTTCAGGTTATGCAAGTATGAAATTTAGTAAAGGTAACTTGTATATCGATTTTTAAATTCTATATATCATAGAGAATCTTTATTGCAAATTTTATAAAAAAAAATTATCAACTAGATGGTAATTATTTTTTGTATCATATACAAAAAAAGTTAAACATATTTAATACCAAGTTCACTAGTTTTAACGTATTCGCAATAATTTATGTTCCAATCTCTAGTAAAAATATAACTCAACTTAATAATTAGTTAAATATTTCTAAATTCAATGTTTCATAAATATGTAAAAAAATTCATAAATTTGATAATCCTTTTTAAATATCTCTTTTGAAA
>JAPDSC010043108.1:0-10449 GCA_026290005.1 Latrodectus geometricus
ACTTATCTGGTAATAAAATTTCATAAATGTTTGCTTGCTAAGTTCTTCAGAGAATAATACTGATTGTGTTAATTGAGTTTGGATTCTAGTATCTGAATTTACAATTAACAGTTAACAGCAATTAAAATAAAATTTAATAATTTTGATTAGAAATAAGAGGATCAAGAATTTAAAAATCTACATTTTTTTCTTGCAGATATTAAGTGAATTTTCTTAATTTCTGTATCTTCTTTCTTTTGAAAGTTATTTTCTCTGTACTGATAAAGTATTCTTATTTAAATAATTAAGCTTGGTATGTTAAAAAAATTAACTATACAGGTAGCTTTACCTGTATAGTGATTTTTTTTTTTTTTTTTTGCTTTTATCTTGATAATTAGTGACAGAAAAACTCAATGTCTCTTAGAAACCATTTATTTCATCAAATAATATGTTACAGTTATTAAACTCGATGCATTAGTAGAACCTAACTATTTCTTAAAAATTCTATGCAACATAGTTCATATAATAAACACTATAGTTTTACGATTTTCACTTGTTTCTTTTTTGTGAGAATAAATAAAATTTGCTATGATTCTATAGCTAATGCTTTTATAGCAATAAATAGCAATGATAACTAACTATTTACTATAAAAATAATAATCTAAATAAGTGGTAGCATTTTACAAAAATTATTACCAAATATATAAAATCACATTGAATTTCATGTTTAACTTTTAATATTATTAAAATTTAAGTAAAATACAAAGGTTTAATAAATATTAATTCATGAAATTCTCTTATTATCCTAAAAAAAATCAGTTTTATTAATATTTTTGGTAAAAGTGCTTAATTAAAAAATTCACATTTATTAAAAATATCTAATAAAATTTACATAAAAATTAGCCTATAAAATTTCTAGATAATTTAATACGATTCAAAATACGTACATTTATTGATCCTATACTTTATTCTTGGTGTCTTAATACGAAAGAATTTTTCAAAAAAAAAAAATGAAGTTTATTGAATCACTTGCTAATGTAATATGGTGAAGCAATTTTATTTCCTTGTAAGTTGTGGAACAATTTTTTCGCCCAGGAACAAATTTCCTTTCTTCAACCCTAATCGGTTTAAGTAAAGTGGTTCCTCATTTCATATTCCTGGCTGCAAGTAATTGTGTGAAACATATCGAAATACACGATACCGCTTTAGGGGAACTAAAATGTGGCATTTAAAACAGCAAAAATAAAAGAGGGTTTCAAGTAATTAATTTTAGTATTATCTTGTCAAACACAGCAATTGGATGGGAGAGGTGTAAAGCATAAATTCAGATGAAATCAATAAATAAATGAGTCAATACCTGAGATATCCATTGACAAATTTTGCTTATAACGTAAAAATGTTCGAAATAATTTTCATTTGTCATTCAGGTATGTGTCAATGGTCTTATTAGTTAAAAAAATGAAAAATAAAAATAAAGGAAGTATATCTTACTAATAAAGCCATTTTGTTTTCTTTTACTGCATTTATTTAATTCAAAAAAATTAAAATTAAAATAAATTAGTTACATTTTGAGATTAAAAAATATAATATATGAATTTAGTACAATCAAAAGATAATTACAGTATATATATATATATATATATATATATATATATATATATATATATATGACAACATTATATTAATTTCACATACATATTATATAAGACTCATCAGTTTATTAAGTTTTCCGTTTAATTTAACTGTTATCCTCTTTCCATTCTTTTGATAGACATGTACTATATATTGGTCATTTTGCAAACTGATAAATTCCCTTTCGACTTTCTTGGATCTTTTTTAGTTTTAGTCTTAATGCTTTAAAGGTTTAGAAGAACTTAAGTTTCAAAGTAAACTTTTAGTTGAAGTAACAAGCGTGCTTTGAATTTTTACAGAATCCTTTTCTAGAACAAAATTCGTTCCTTTAACGTGACTAGGTGTCAAAAGAGGCTATTGTATTTTATAAGAAATTAATTCATAAATCGGAAAATTAGAATGAATCATATATCAGTTGGAAAATATTGAAAATATCATTATTAATAAAATATCAGAAATATTTTAATGAGAAAATAAAGTTCACACGCTAGTAAAATCTTTTAATCAGAAAATAAAATTTACATGGTAATAAAATCTTAAAAATATTTTAATGAGAAAATAAAATTTACATGCTATCAAAATCTTAGAAATATTATAATGAGAAAATAAAATTTACGTAATAAATATAATAAATGATTTTCCTTTAAGAGTTAGATATAATAAGATTGCTATAAAAAAAGTGTAATAGGTATTTATACATTTAGTTTTATAACTAAATTAAATATTAACTATTTGTGAATAATAATATTAATTTTTTGAGAATAAACTAATTGTTAAAATAAAACCATTCAAGAATTTATACTGAATTTGTTTCTCTGAATTTCTTTTAAAGTGAAAATTTTCTCTTAATTGCTGTGGTAAGTAGAAAATATAGACTAAATTTCTCATCAGATACTTAATGTATATTTTTCTAAATGATATACGCTTTATCACTTGGTACCAGATTTAACTCATATATTAAATTAAAGGAGCTAATCTTTATTTTTTATAGGAAAATAACTTTGAATATTTATAATTATACCTCATTTCAAATGAAGTACCTATACAATTTCATAAATTACAGCATTTTATTATGCATAAGTTAAAATAAATTACAAATGAATATTTCCTTCTTTTCATGTTAAACTCTTTTGTTTTTTATATTTTTTGTTCATTATTAAATATTAATAGAAATGTATGCATCTCTGGAAGAAATATCTTTTAAGTATAAGTCTTTGGTTCATCATTTTTGTTAATAATTTTTAACAAACTCAATATTACTTTTTAAAATATGTGAAAGTAAATTTATATTTCTCTTATATAATCCTAAATTTTTATAGAATTTCATAACATAAATTAAGCACACATATAAGATTTATAAATATTAGTTTGGGGAAAAGAAATCCATTATTTTTACGTGAACTTTATGTAACTTCTTTTCGATTCACTTTGTAAAAAGGTTTAAAACAGCTTTCATGTAGAGTTTTAGGTCTTGCGCGTTACGACCGCTGACATGCGATTAACTTCGATCATTTTTGATATTTTATAGACATTTTCGATGATGCTGTATCCACATGCGAGGTGCATATCTAACATCAAAAATACCCGAACGAAATCGACGAAAAAAAATTGTACGTAACTGGTTGTTACAATCTTATTTGGTAAGTAATATAGGACGATAAATACCTTTCACAATTTTAATCACCCGGCTATCTTTTTCGCCGTTACAAGAGAAAAACGAAAATGTATCGAATTTTCTGTTTGTTGTCTTCCATTTTTAAAACCTTGTACTCGAAACTAAATTAATCAAACAAAAAACTACAAGAGAATATTTTAGTGTCAAATGTGACCTTTCCAACGAGCATAAATCTGAAATTGTTTGATAGATACCTCACGAGATATCGATCACTACAGACGTCTACAGAAAAAATAATGGATTACTTTTTCCCCAAACTAAAATGAAAAAAATAAATTATAATCAAAAGTAATATTTAAACAAATTAAAGAGTAAGCATTTTTATGTTTAATTTCTGTCAAAAGAATTAGATCATGCATTTTACAGAAAAATCATGAACAAAATTTAAGTGATTAAAATTAGAAATTTTACAAGATCATTTATTACTTAAATTAGTTCATCAATGAACTTAGTGTAGATTTTAGTAGCCTTATAAAAAAGTCTTATTATTCATTAGACTTCAAAAAATAAATGATTTCTGTTAATTTAAAGTTGAGGCAAACAGTTATATTGATTGTCAATAGTATTGACGTTTAAACGCAACTAAATACAAGTTCAATGTTCGGTCCCACTTTTTTGCCTTTATTTTAAGAAATAATGCGTAATTCATTGCATGTAATAATTACTAAGTTTTGTGGTTTATATATGAAAAATTCCTTTGGTTTTTTAAATTACCAATGCATTTCTGAGTAGAAAATTATTCATAGTAATGAAAATTATTAATAAATGTCCGCACTTAATTTACATTTTACAACTAGAATCATAGTCAACGCAATTTTTCAAAACAAATATTTTTTCTAACAATTCTGTAATTTAATGAATATAGTTATGTGCTTTATAAACAAATAACAAATGCATTAAAATTTACAAATATGAAAATATATTCATACCTTGTTTATAAACCTGCATATGAATTGTTAAGCATATAATTATTTCTCACTTAGAATACCCAGTTAATTAAATGTAAGCAACATGAATTACATTACAATATTTGAAAATCTTCTGAGCTTAGTTTGATATTAAATATGTAAAATTATTTATTTTCTTTTGTATGTGTAATTCGATCTCAAGATGATAAATTATTATTTATTTAAATTATTTTAATTTATGATCGGAAATTACATGTTTGTTACATATTATAAACTTTACTGACAGTAATTATTTTTTCAAAGTTATTTTGTAATTAAAACATATATTGAATAATTCATATATTATATGAATATTTAATATTGAAAAATGTTTCTTGAATACATAAATGAAAACATTGTAATTTCTACAATATTGTTTTTTCTCAGTTGATCATTCTTAAAATATACCATCTGACAATTTTTAATTTGCTTCATTTTCGAGTCAATATCTCGGAATTTTAAAATTTCAGAATATATCATAATATTTATATCTAGCTGGTAAACATAAATGTGAATTTATTCGCCGCTGTTCCCTCCGAATCATCTCATATGTTTTCTATGTCAATATTTTTGACTGCATATGGTGAGTTTTAGAAGATCAAAATGATCATAACTCTTAGTTACGGTGGACAGTATTTTCGCTTAGATGTTACAATTTTCATAAATTTGACGAAAGCTTTAGTTTACTTTTCTTCCGCAGATTGTCCTGTGTGTAGGTTTCTTTGTCCCAAGCAACTACATTCTTTGTAACCTGTATGACGTTTATCCATATATCCTGATAAATAAAGATTTTAGAACGAATTCCTTTCTCGACCTATATTTTCGTAAACATAGATCATAAATGTATACATAAATATAAAATGCATAAATAGAGGAATAATATATTGGTAATTAAAAATTTATATCTACTTCTGTATTTAATATCTCTTATATTTAAACTTATAAGAATTATGAAACCAAAATTTTAAATAATTCACTAGTATTTATTATTTATTATATATTTATTATATATTATATATTTACTATATATTATGATATTTATTATTATATTATCTATTTAGTGTAAAATCATTTACATATTTTAAAGAAGCTGATATACAAAAGAACATCAAGTATTGCAAAAACTTAATTGTGGTTTTTATTTTCAATATTTATGATATTTCATTCAGAGAAATTTATTCATTGAGAAATAAATAATATAAAAAATTTGTAATGGTAGGTAGTAACTTATGGTTTATCCTTATTCAACAATAAACTTAAAATGGGATAAATACTTGATTGCAAAAAATCATTGTTGAGTTCATTTTCATCTTCACAATTTTAAATGAATAAATAAATAATGCGTCAACAAAATCAAGGATAGAAATGAAATAGAAAGATAAATGATGTCGAACTTCATAAATGAAGATAAATATACAAACGGTTTTATCCATTAAGTATTTATACTCGGGATAGATCTGGGCATCTATATCAAGAAAAAACATTGTTCTTCAACTCAATCCTCAATGTCATCCTCTACTCTGGTGGTTTCATTCTGATAAATTCGTTTTACGTACACGTGTAAAAATTCATAGAAATGAAATCAATTAACTGATAGCACCCATTAATAACACCAACAACCAATAAAAATAATAATGAATGAAAAACAAGCTATGATTTTTGAACGACATAAATCAATGTTATAGCAACATCACCTTATACATAAGACATTGTGAAAAGTGTATATCGCAATAATTTACAAATAATGATCTCTTAATGAGTTTGATAAAACCTTATAAAAACAACGGTAAATTAGTATTGCTTATCTGTCAACTCCATGACAAGGAATTTATATTTATGCATTGTCGTAATTGCTGTTTTACTGTTGCGTACCTACGTTATGATTTATAGCTTATGATCATTCGTCTGTTTCATACATTCCACTCCAAAGCAAAATAGATTAAAAACATAGGTTTATTACATTTATCAATGCTTAAAAAATGGAAATGATTGAGATTCTAATGTTTTATGTGAGAAAATATCTATTTATTTCTAACGTGAAAATATCAGGCTGAAAATTTTTGACTTTAGTATATTTGTTTCAATAGAGTCCTTTTCATTATTCTTGTGGAATCCCTATACTCAAAATATACCGATAATACTGTATAATTGTTTCACAAAGTCATATATTTTGGAAGTGAAACATCAGAAATCGCAAAGGTAACTGATTGCATGTATGATGATTCATTGAAAAAAATCTAATGATTATCAATTAAATGAAAATATGAAACCTAATTTATCGTAGCAAAGTATCTTATAAGTACAACTTTATAGATTCAAAATGTCATCTTAAAAATGTGACTCTAATTAATAAAAATAAATAATGTTTAATGAAATAAAGATCACTAAAACTAAATGTAGCTTGATCTGTATTTAAAATTGAGAGACAAAAATACAAATAAACTTTAAATAAAGAATTAGTAAAGAAAATGTGAAAATTTCAGAGGCTTAAATGCATCAATTTTTTTTTTTGTGAACTTTGTAAATGTAATACATTTGAAGTTTGCATTCGCAGGCATTCCAAATACATTTTAATTACAATTTCCCAACTTTTTACGTATATTTTATTCATAGCAAAAAAAAAATAAATTAATAAACAAGGCAAAATGCAATAAAATAAAGCAAGAAAAAAGTAAAAATGTTTAAAAATTACTGTACTTTCAAGTAATATAAAGATAGTTTTATTGCAATTCTTGCATCTCAATTATTGTACCTATAACATATTTATAAATGCATGATCACTATAAATTGGAAGCGTAAATATTTGAAATATTCTTTCTTACATTTTTGTATTTATTATTCAGATCACATGAATACCTTCACGTAAATAAGAAAAAATATATAATTTATTTTGATTATTTCTAACTTTCAAGATATATTTATTATCTTTGTCTCTCAAATTATTCTTTTTTGATATTTTCAATAAAATTTTTATATCTAAATTGGCGCTTTTTTCAATTTTTATTCTTAACATGAAGATACAAAAGCGTGTGGCAAGAAATTTTTTCTTTACCACTAAAATAGGAACGCAGCTATTTTTAATGCAAACTACAGAAAATACCCAGTGAAGAACGGTATAAGGCTGAGAATATATTCGATTTGTTTGAATTTCTAATTGTCTTTAAAATATTTTTCCCATTTTAAACTAGCATATTATTTTTATTTTTTTCTTTTCACTTATATTAGGAAAGATTTATCTATAATAGTAAAGCTTATTTAATAATAGGGAAGATTTATATAAAAATAATTTTACTTGATTTCTTTTAAGTTCTTTTTTTTTTTTTTTTTTTTTTTTTGCTTTTCTTTGCAAATTTTAAATTTTACATGTCTATTGTAAGAGCTGTTTCTTAGTGAATAATCCTGCTTTAGAGTAGTCATAGTTAAACTCTTAAAAGAAAATACTGAATATAGAATAGTATTTATATTATTATATGGCTTTTGTAATAGTTAAACTTTAAATTACATAAATTTATATGTCTGACAATCGTGAATTTCTCTAATACTATAAATAATTATTAGTTATGTTCCTTAGTTCATACTTATCATCAAAAATAGTTAAGTACCATAATCATTCACTGTTTTTGCAACAGAACTGATAAATAAAACTGCAATAATTCTAAAAATAGCAAAATAAATACTTCTTTTATGGATATAAAATGAGAAATAAAGTTAAAGTAATATATTTTGACATTTTGTTAGAACATACTTTTTCCATATTGTTCCCTTTTTATTTTTTGTAGCATTTTTGTACAAATATTTCCTAAATTAACTTATGAACTTAATTATCAACATATTTTTAGAGATTGGCATTTATTTTATGAATTTTAGTAACACTACATTCAATCGATATTATGGCAAAATAATCTGTGAGTCACCAAAATTTAATAATATGCCTAACAGTCATAACTAAAAACTCGTATCAGCAATGAAGATTGTGCAAGATTATTTTAATAAATTTTGTTAAAATTGGTTGCAAAACTTTTTATTTTTAATGTACATTTATGTATGTATACATAAATTTTAACAATCTTGTTGTTGTTTTTACTTATGATACTTGGCAAAGCCAAACTCACCTGTTCAGGGACTTGGCGAAGGAAGTCAGAAAGAGCGTATTCCATTTTTGAATAGAGCATCTTCATACAAAGGTGGAAGTACGACTTTGGCTCATATATGGGAGCATATCTCTCTCTCATCTGGGTCTCCCAATTTAGAGATTGAAGTCAGAGAAGACCCATAGCCAGACTCAAACCCTCCTCCCAAGAGGTAAAAGTTGGGAATGGAAACATAGAGGCCATCGTGATATGACATATATTACAATCCCCAGTCGTCATTCATGAAAACAATGGATCTTCGGCTTAGCCAGGATTTGAACTCATTACCTTTCGGTAACTAGAACGACGCCTTAACCAACCAGACCACCGCAGCACTTTAACAAACTTGAAAACAAGTATCGAATGACAAAGAACTTCTTACGACATTTCTTCATTAAATTTATGCTTTCCTTTATCAATACGCATAGAAATTTGCAAAATATTGTGTGCCACTCGATAAGTCAATTACTAAATATATTAAATATATAACATATATATTTATTTTAATTATAATAATTTTGATTTATTGATATAAGAATAATTCAATTGAATAATAATAGCTTTCATAAGAATACCAATATTTTATTTCATATCATTTGAAATGTTAAGAAGAATAAAGTTGGAAATGTGTTAGTATTTGTTAATTTTAATGTGATGTATGTAAAACCACGTAAAATTCCAATACAATTTCTATAGTTAATGATTCGATAACTTTAATTTACGTAAATGCAATTTCTAAAACATATTTTAAGTTCATGCTATTAAAATTTAAAATATTTTTTTACATTTGATTATTTTTTACATTTTGTAATTTAACCTAAGCAAAAACTTTATGTGTATTAAGGATCACAAAGAATAAAATAGCATATTTAAACTTAGTGCTGAGCGTATACACATTTCAGTTAGTGATATGTAATGCATATGTGACACACACACATGACTATGATCAATCAATACATTTAAATTAATGCCCAATTTCTGAACATTTTATTTAAAACAAAATTCAAATTGTCCAATAAATTTTATTTTACACAAATGGTTTATTCTATATAAAAAAATAAAAGTTATATTGTTTTGAAATAATATTTTTTAATCCATCTAAAAATCAAATTTCCCCAATAAAGTTTAGAAAAAAGCAGCACTCAATTAAAGTTAAATGAAATCGTAAATCCAACCACCACAACGACCACAAATCACAATTGCATTCTATGTTATTCTTCATGAATGGCTAGTGCTTTCCATCTTTGCGTCTCCAAACTGTCTACCACAGCTGCAACCATTTGTTTTAGTTTGAAGTGGAAAGCCAATTTTTGCTTCTAGACTCCGCAACAAGAGCCTCACGATGGTACAATCCTGAATCCAAAAGACGTACTCGGTCCAAACTCGCTTCCATCATTAATAAGTGCCAAGGCAGAGAGAGCAAGGGAGCTAATTCTCTCTCCAACTCCCATAACTCTTTATCGCTGACAGTTTTATTGAAGTAGTCTTCAGTGGATAATCTAGAAAACTACTCCAATGTGGCCCCATGCGTTTTCCTTTTTTCTTTTATTACAATGGTCCAGTTTCTATCTAGCCGTAAACAGAAATTCTGGCTGAACATTGTGTTTGGCTTTGAGAGAAAAAGGATTGTTGCTATAAAATAGACATCTTCAGTAAATAGACTGATGGATCATGAAAAAAGAAACTAATCACAACGAGTAATCAAACCTCAAAATGGGCTTTGTTCAAAGAAGGGAGGTAATATAAAAATACATAATCCTATAGAAAGAAATAACAGTTGCTTAGGGAACTTTGTTACAATTTTTTCGACTGTAATCTCATAACTTACTAAAAGGGTCACAGTGCAGATATAATGAAAAATAAAAATTTATTAATTCACACATGAAAATATAAAGACATTTATGATTTTTATTTTATATGTACAAATGTGTTTTAATATTTATTATTTACTATTATTTCTTTATTTATGAAATCTGTCTTAATCTTATTTTAAGTTAAAAAAAGCTGGAAATATATATATATATATATATATATATATATATATATATATATATATATATATATATATATATATATATATATATAT
>JAPDSC010043108.1:35421-51714 GCA_026290005.1 Latrodectus geometricus
AGTTATAGTGTGAGAAATTTCAATTTATGTTATCATATTATATGAAGATAAAATAATTCTTTTCAAAATTAATTTTAAAATTAATTTTATACTTTTCTTTATTTCATATTTCTTTCATTTCCTTGTTTTTATTTTTCCTTACTTGTTTTCAATTGTCACTGATGAAAAATGTTCACACTTGTCATTCGACATAAATAAAAACTTCCACGTATAAATGACTATTCAATTTTTATATATATATATATATATATATATTTTGAATAATTGTTTTGGTGCTGAATTTATATTGAATTAGAAAATAAAATTTAATATTTCCTTTAAAACTGTATTATTTCATAAAAATGAATGGAATATTATTTGAGAAATGATAATATTAAATTATTGCGAAATAAATTTCTAAAATGATAACAGTTTATAATCTTTTTTCGAAATTCAGTTGAAAAAAGGGCTGATAAACTAAGCTTATTTCAAGAAAAAAATTAAACGCAGCCAAAGAAGCATAAAAACATATTTTAAATTTATATTCATATTACAGATTCAGCTACCTAATCAATAAGTTTTGCTCTAACTAAATACTTAAAATTTAACCTATTTATGAAGATCAAATTAATAATAATGCATTTTAAATCATGCATTTTAATCATGCATTTTAAAATCAATATTCATGCATATAATCATGCATACAATTCATAAAATCAATAATCATGCATTTTAAAAGAATAAAATTTAGCTAATTTGTGACGTTTTTTCAAGAAAGTTTTATTGTTCAATAAAATAAATAATAAACAATATTTGAAATTTTAAATTTTGTAGATGCCCCTTTATGTAAATAATATTTCCGTCCAAAAAAGTTTCATTTGAGGAAGAATTGTGGAATTAATTTGAGAAAATCAATTGTTTTTGAATCAATACCTTCTAACCAGAATATAATCCAGCAGCAGTATTTCCGTTTTGAGCTCCTAATAAGAGCGTTAATATATTTATTCGAAGATATAATTTTATAGATTGTTTTTTTTGTAGAAAGGAATCACTATTATTAATATCCAAGCAATTATTTAGAGTCAAGTCTCTTCACGTAAGAGATCATTTCGTTTAGATTTATTAAGTAAATTTGCTATTATTACAATTTTTTTATTATCATTTTTTTAAATTATTACTTACTTAAATAAAATGTTAGTTTTTATTATTCTTTAAATATTATTTTTTAATTATTTTTATATTTAATTAATTATTAATTAGTT
Organism: Latrodectus geometricus; assembly: GCA_026290005.1. Taxonomy (NCBI): domain Eukaryota; kingdom Metazoa; phylum Arthropoda; class Arachnida; order Araneae; family Theridiidae; genus Latrodectus; species Latrodectus geometricus. Next base: position 36,663 of record JAPDSC010043108.1, read on the forward strand.
CATGATAAATTAATTTATAATAAAATAAAAATAATAATTAAAAGATTATTAATAAAAAAACAATAAAAAATTAAATATTAAATACATAATTAAACTAAAATACACTTATATGACGAACATAAACTGGGGATGTCATTTGAAAACAAGTTAGTGCCATAAATATATTTTTATTAATGAAATATCACTCTATATCATAATTTAACTGATCTATTTTTGTTGTAAAAAATAACAGATATTAATTAAAAAAATTTGAAAATTGTAATCAGTTATTGAATTATTTTTAAAATTTGAAATTTATAAACCAATAAATTTTATGGGATACTTATTTCTCTGTTATATATTTGTTATTTATTTTTTCATTTATTATTTGTTTTTGAAAGATTAAAAAAATTAATGCAGTAAAAATAACTAATACATACTAATACAACATATATTTTATAAAAGAGATAAATATATACAAATAAAATCAGTTTAATTAATTAGACATTTTTAAACATAAAAGATATTTTTATTATAAGAAAAAATATTGTAATTTTAAGATTTAGATATTTAAATAAATTGTAATAATCAGTATCTTCTTGAAAATTCTCTTGCAAATAAAAAGATATGTTTAAAAAGTTAGAAATACTTTTAAATGCTTAAATAACACGAGCGTTTTATCTTGATAGAGGTGAACAATACGTCAGATTAAATCCTTATCTTTCATAACAGTCAGAAATAAAAATAAGGTTCAAACAACAATAAGTTTTAAAAATAGAGACGCATTTTATACGTAATCCAACAATATGTAAATTTGTATAAAATAATATGTAAATTTGTAATAAGTAATAAAAATTTCATAAAAGAACTCTTTAATAAAATAAAATAAAATAACTGAAAAAAGACTTTTTATTGGAATTGCTTAGTACTGAAATTAAGTATATTTATTTAAACGCAAAAACAGATATTGAATACAATGACATAAAATTGAAATAAATAAATGTAATATATTCCTTATGCCAAAAAATTAATAACATTATGATTCGATATTGTTACCTTTTGATTTTTGTAATAAAAATGTAAACCGTGTACAGTTTATCTCTGCTGAATTATTTTTCTCTATTTTTAAATGAAAAGTGTTTAGTTTTAACAGTAATATTTTTCATTGATATTGAAAAATATTTGCTAATAATAAATAACAAAATACCTTTTTTCCTAATGATAAGCGATGTCAAAAAAATTTCCATGGATTAATAAAAGATTGACAAAAATATAATACAATTTAAAATTTTTGTTTCATGCAAAAATATTTCGAAACAGATTTTACATCCCTTGTATTTTTCCTGTAACACGCTTAAATCCATGCAATAAAAATTAAAAGTGTGGTATACTGCATATTAAACATAACATAGAATTAATACCTCACCATCAAAAAATTCACCTAATTAATATTTATACGAAGAAAGTTTCTCTATTTCTTCTTAGCAAACTGATTTTTTTTGTTATAGGTTACTTTTATCTCATACATTTATAATAAAAAAAAGCCAATTTTTGTTCTCATATTTTGAGATATTCTCTAATCATAACAACGAGACATATTTTAAAAAGGGCAGCTAAAACTGTGTTTTATAAGTTAATTAGGTTCAATAAATTTTCTTCAAGTGTAAAAGAAAATTCCAATTTTTTTTTCTTTAAGTGTAAAAGAAACTTTCAAATTAGAATAAGTTTATCGCAACAATGATTCTAACTTAAATAAAAATGTGATAATTTAAAATATTTTTTTTATGGAATTTTTTGTGAGCAAAGGATTTTGCAGTACAAAAGAAAAAAGTGTGCCTTTTAAGAAATTAACAAAAATAACTAAACTAATATAGGCAAATAATAGAGAAAGAAAGATTTATTTTTTGGTGTAAAATTAAATCATTAAAAAAAATGAACATTTAAATAACATCTTGTGCAAAATTTTAAAATTTATTCATTTTTTCTATCATTTTGCTCCAAATTTGAAATTAAATATTCTTTTAAATGTAAATATGCATTTTAGTAGAAAACATTTATATATATATATATATATATATATATATATTCATGCATATATATCATTATCATGCGAATTGTGACAGATAAATTATGGGTCACTTGTGGTATTTTCATTCTGGCTTACGACGGATTTACATCTTCAGCTAGAAATTCTTTTAAGAAAATATGCAAAATTTTCTAATAAAACTAATTTTATATCGAAAAGTACAATATTACAATAAAATTTTAAAAAAGTTTCAAAAATCATTTTCAGTTTTATATAATCGAATGAGTATATCAAATTTTGTATAATCTTAGAAGTTAAAAAGTTAAATTATATAAAAATATAAACTTTTTAAATTATTTTATTCAATTGAAGTACTTAGATCCTGCACTATTTTTAACGCATATATTAGAAAATTTATATTTCTATTCTTAATTGAATCGAATGTTTGTGAAAACGTTTCACAAAAATTGAGTTAGTACGTTTTTGTGTAAATTATTTGTTTACTTATTTTAGGATATTGTAGAGCAGGGAATTATTTTTAAAAATCAAATATTACTCTTCAGATGAATATTTATTAATAGATGCTGTTGTCTTGTGGCAGAGCTAGAATGGAAGTATGGTGTGCGCTGCTCTACTTTTATAACTGAACCGTAATTTGGTATTGAGTCCGACTTCTGTAGTACACACATGCCATAAGTACCCGAATAATAGATGTTTAAAAAACAATATACACATCAGAAATTTTATTTCGAGAAACATAATATGTATATTAATATAGCCATACAAAACGGACCAATTTCCTTATTATTAATAGTTTCAATGATAAATTTTAATATTATATTGTTGAATATTAGTTATGCAATTATTAATACATCTATTTTATTAAATCAACAAGCTAAAAGTTAATTTTATAATATTAATTTGGGGAAAAAGAAATCCATTATTTTTACGTGAATATTATGTAACTTCTTTGGGATTCACTTTGTCACAGATTCACAGATTTTTAGGTCTAGCGAGTTACGACTGCTGACATGCGGTTAACTTCGATCATTTTTGATATTTTATAGACATTTTCGACGATGCTGTATCCACATGCGAGGTGCATCACTAACATCAAAAATACCCGAACGGAATCGACAAAACAAAAATTGTACGCAACTGGTTGTTAAAGTATTATATAGGACGATAAACAACTTTCACAATTTTAGACTCCTGGCTATCTTTTTCACCGTTACAAGAGAAAAACGAAAAGGTATCGAACTTTCTGTTTGTTGTCTTCCATTTTTAAAACCTTGTACTCGTAACTGAATTAATCAAACAAAAAACCGCAAGAGGATATTTTAGTGTCAAATGTCAGCTTTCCAACGAGCATAAATTTGAAATTGTTTGATATATACCTCACGAGATATCGATCACTACAGACGTCTACCGAAAAAATAATGGATTACTTTTTCCCCAAATTAATATTTGCAAAAAAAATATGTATATATATATCTAGAATACTACGAACGAAATAATCAATATTTAATGTAATAACTAAAATAACTTGTTTTACATCAACATATATACAAATAATTATTACGAATAGCATGCATTAGGTTCCAGATTTACAATTTAAATTTCAACTATCACTCTCTATTCCTTTTATAAACAGTATTAGTTAAAAAGCAACAAAAATCATTTCTCGCTACAAATTTAAATTAAAATATTGCATCATCTATATAGCTAACGAAAGCAAATTTCATACAAGTTATTTAATATTTACATCAAAGTATTCTCAATTTCCCGCTACAGAAGCATCTTATGAATTGATAGTAAGTTTCTTTTAATTTGAATACTTAACTACGTCCTGAGGCACTCTCACTGCATATTTCCTCCATAATTTCTTACTTTGCTCAATTTGCTGCTAATTCTTTTAAGTTACAGCAGTATTTAATGATCTCCGATAAAAAGGGAAACAAAGACATTTTCATCATGGATTTAATTTCTGTGCTTATGTATATTTGCTGCGCTTATTCCATTAAAGCAAATTGTTCTTGCAAACTACTTTTATAATAATTTTCGCTTCTTGGAAGTACATGTGTCTTTTTTGTTATCTTTGTTGATGTGTTAGCAAATTATTGCAACTTATTCTTAGTTTAAGGTATTTTGCACCAAATGGTTCATTAGTCTTGAGTCCTTCATATTTTGATTACGCTGCGTCTATTGAAATTGCATTTGTTTAACGATAAATATATTTATAATTTAAGTACATTATTGAATTGAATTTTTCATTTGAAATTTTGCTAATTGTTTGAAATATTGACTATCTGCCATCAGTGAAATTTTAATTATGTTTATATATCTTTGAAATTATCATTTTGTTATTATAACTTATAAATTTAAAATAAAATAATTGGTGACTTGACTTTATTTTCTCACCTTATCTATCATCTTCTTTGTGGACTCTTTATCCTAATTTCTTTGTAGACCTATTTCATTGTTAGCTCTTTGTGAATGTATAAAAAACATGCACAAAATACACAGAGAAAACACACATAATATGATACCAATAAATGTGTTTATTGAGTATTTTTATTTAACCATTGGGTATTTTTAATTTTATTTAAGAAAAAATCAAATCTACACTCACACATACACTTTAATTCCTTTGTTATATATTTAAAATTATTTTCCCTTTTATAAGCTGCTTTTTCTTTTGTGAACAGAAGTATAAAAAATGAGCATACTAAATGTAATGTAATAATATAAAATTTTGAAACATTTGAAAGTCATGAAATAAACACTCTATTAATATTTTAAGAAAAACAATATTATTCCTAAATAGAAATTATTATTTGGAAGATTTTGAGAAGATTAACTTTTTTTTTTCACTAACATTGGATATAAAAATTTAATTGATTCAAGCTACTGTATTTTATATTTTTGAATGGTGTTACTTAATTTGTTAAGGTACATTAAGATCTTTACCATTGCTTAATGATGAAATTTAATTTGTTGAAGCAAATTAAATTATTTACCTATATTTTAGATTAAAAACTTTGTCTTTAAGAATAGTTTCTGATGAAATGAATTGGAAAATTGAGTTTAATGATGACTTTTGTGTAAGGTTTTAATTGAAAAGTAAATTGATCATGTTGAAGAAACTACGTTTTTAACTCAATTATTTCTATTTGGTTAAATCATTTTTAATGAAAAAATACTCGAATTAAAGAAAACTTTGGTATTTCTTTATTTCAAACATTTTTGTAATCGTTTGCATAGCTTTGTTACTAATAGACTCTCCTAAAATCTTGAACTTGCTGTAGATCTAATTAGCACAGATATGTAAAAAATGACCGATGAGTAACAAAAAAAACCAAAAGTGAGCTTACTGTGTTGACGAATTATACAAATTAACACTTTCAAACATCTAAAAAAATATTTTCTCGGATAGTTGAATTATTATTTAAACCATTCGATGTCAAATTTCAGTTTGACATGCAATCTCAACTTGAATGGTTTTATTAGTTTAGATTTCACTTTTATAAACTGTCTGCACTTGAGATTTAATTTTCATAAAAAAAATTATATTTTATCATGTTTTTAGGAAACAAAACTTCTTGAAAAATAGCATATTTTTTTATAAATTTGATAATTTGAAGTAATTTTAATTGGAATTTTTTTCAAATTAATTAATTAAAATCTTACTCTTATTCCATTGTGTTAGATTCATACAAGATGCATTCAGTTTCCAAAGTGAAATAAAATCTACAAAAATATTGCAACATGTAAAGCTGTAAGAAATTATATACTCCAAGATGAACATCATAGCTATCAATTTAGGTATTTTCTCAAATTTTACTATTCTAGTGTAGTAATTAAAAATCTCTTCAACCAAAATCAAAGCTTTCAATTCATTTCACAAGCAATAATTTAAAAATCATATACTGCATCTTTATTTAATTCGATAGATTATTCTTCTATAAATTAATTCTGTATATTTTATAGATAATAATTCAATTGATTAATTCTGTATATTATTATCATGCTATAGATTATTATTAGATAGTTTACTCTAAAATTGGTCTTTTTTAAAAAAATACAAAACAAATGAATTTTTCTTATGATTTATGAGTAAATGGTTATTTTTTAAAAGCAATTATTTTTTTTTATTTTATGAAGAATGAAATCATTACACTTTCAGATGAAAAATAATATGAAACGCAAATTTCTTTTAAAAAAAAATCTTTCAAAAGAAAACGGAAATATGTAAAAAAAGGCATGTCTAAGTGAGGTGATACTTTAAATGTTTGGTCCCGGTCAAATTATCTACACTGTGAAGAAGATCACCACAAATTGACAGTAAGCTAAGCATTATCTTCAAGTGGTTTATTATAAAATATATATTAGAGATTGTACACTTCCTTACTTATTTTTACATATATCCTTTTAGATTTGCAGTTACTTTGTTTGCCTAGTAAACTTTAATATTTGTTAAAAGTTCAAAATTATGACTCACTCCAAAAAGCAATTGTATTTATGTAAGCAGTTCTAAAAGATAAATTTCCTTAAATATATCAGATTTGTGTTCCAAGGAAAGAATGCATGTACTTTTTTCGCACCAGAATAGCCGAGAAAATTTGATCCCCCTTATATTTTGCCTGATTTCTTCGGCCAGACGTAGTTTGCACTTACGATGATTAAATTGAATCACACTTCTTTGAGAAGAAAATTGTGTAACTTTTTAAAGGTGATGCCGGAGGCGTTGTTGCAAGTGACATTTCGTAAGTATTTTTTTTTTTTTTTTTTGAAAATCAGAAATGTGGCCTAAAAGGTGATTTAGAGAAAAATAACTATTGTAGTGTTACTTAGCAAATTAAAATTGTTTAAAGTTATTTGAAGAAAACATGTAGATATGAATAAAACAGACTTTTTATTTTAATTCGGAAATAGCTGCTAAAATATAAATATTTTTGTAAATATTTTAGTATCTGAAACGTCTATTTCCTGTAGCTGAAGCGTTGAAATATTTATACATGAATATTTAAAATAATGTTTAAAAATAAATTTTGTAAGCTTTCAGCCAAAAAATCTCTTTTCAATGTACCCCATTTTTGTGATTAAAGTAATTAATACTTTTATGAAACCTATAATAAAAATAAATGAAATTTAAATTTCAGTCATAAATATTTTGAAACTGATTTAAATTAATTTTGTATTTACTTTTTAGAAATGAAAGTCAAATCAAATGAAAACTACAATTAAATGTAGCATCTAAACTTCCACATCACAAATGGAAGTCAAGTAAATAAACAGTTAAACAGATTAAGAAAAAAAAATACGCATAAAATAAAAATAATAAAGTTAACTGCACACAAACTATTTATTTATGGAATTAATTTCCTTCGAATGTTTTTGACAGATTATATAAATTTTGAGAGCTATGCGAATACATGCATTAAGAACTCTGCATAATTTTTTTTCTAATATTACATTCATAACAAGACTCTGTTTGTATAGTAAGTGGTTAAATTACGATTTACTAAATATTTAAGTATTAGTGTCACTAAACTAAAAAAAAAAGTTTTGCAAGTGCATGCAATACATAGTGATTATTGCTTCCTTTTATCTGATAAAATTTTCTTTTGAAATTCAATACAGTTTTTCTCAGTGATATTATAACAAAAACACGTTTTTCATTTTTATTTATTTTAACAATGAAATATAAAATGCATATTCACCATATGTATAATACTTTTAGTGTTTGGAATAAGGATTGTTTTTCGGAATTGAAGCCTAGAAATTTCTCCAAAATAGTATATTTTTACGTAATAGTAATTTCTCATAATAGTATATTTAACAAATAATATATTTTTACGAAACCAACCAACTCCTCCATTGAGTTGGTTTCGTAAAAATATATTATTTGTCTACTTTCTCAGGTAATCTTCATTAATGTACAACAAGATATATGTCTATATTTTGGGTTTCGTTTCCTTTCTCACTCATACCAATATATACTTATGGGAAATCTGAGTTCATGCGTTTAGTGAATTTATCTAATACTCAGTTCTGAGCTGCAAAAGACTACAACATATTTTTTTCCTGAAAGCATAGATTTAGCATTCTTTGTCACCAAATCTACTATAAAATGTATCATTTTGTTTTCATCCATCAGACATAATGCGTTGCTGTTGGTCAATGTTGATTTTTCCATTTGTGTCTCAAATTCCTGCGAGTGCTTCCTGTTCTGATTGCATTAAATAGCATGTGAGCTTCCCCAAATGGGTCTGGGTCCAGCATCAGTTTTGAAAGCAAGGTCAATATTTTACTTTGTATGTTTGCACCTATAAATTGCCTCCATTTACTTCAAAACATCTCACTACCAGTTTCTTTTATTTTTATTTTATTTTACTTTGTTATTTATAAATTATTATACATAAATGAAGAGCAAAATAAAGAATGTTTCATTATACTTTTAATGTAATTATAAAACAGACCTGAATTCAAAACAAAATTGCACATCATTGTATTTATACATTTTGTTGAGTGAATATTTTCATATATTGCTTCTCTAGGTGTGTTCAAATATGCTAGTTAGCTATCTAAAAAAGCATTTAAAAAGCATTTAGCATTACTAAAAAAGTATTTAGCATTATTAAACTACACTATGCTACTCAAATTAATTAAATGTTATTGTAGAGCTTTCATAAAATAATACTTAGTAGTTTTTGCATAAAATGGAAAAATAAATTACACTTGCAAAATTTTCTCATTTTCAAAACTTGCAGAATGAAAGTTTCGTAGACGACGTTTTAGAGGGAGCGAATGAGATTTGGCTTTCATCTTAGTGTGAAACAAAGAGGAAAATAACTATCGACATTTAGTAAGTGTGTTGCTTAGATGAGAGCGGAGTTCAACGAAAGTACTTAACTTATTTAGAACCTTATAAAATTACTGGCCTGTTAGGGAGGAGATAAACACCATTCAAAGAAGCAGAAGTCATTAGAGTTTCATAAAGTGTAATTTTAATAAAAAGTGTCTAGAATCATGTTCAGTTGACTGAAAATACAAGCAAAATATCTGGGCATGCTTGTAATCGTGGAACGAAACCAAATGTAGAGCATTATTTGATACTAGTGGCTTGGTGACACAAAAATACGAATACTAATCGTCTTTAACACGACAAACCTACTGGTTCTATAGTTTTGACTCAAACTGTTCTAATCCACATTCACGATGTTCTATACAGGCAAGTTCTTGGCTCTTATTACTTCTACAAATTATTTAATAACTTTAAAAAACTTTTCTGGGAGAGTCGAACAGAATACTTCAAATCATCATTGATAGCCTCATTGACTCAATGCCTCACAGATGTTTACCATTGCTGACCCTTCTGAGAAACAATTACTCCTAATAAAGAATATTTTTTTAAGAAAAAAAAAACTTTTTATGTGTTTTTTCTCACATGCAAAATTTATATTTTTTTCTTTTGTACCCAAGTGCTCAATGAAATGCATTTTTCATTGATCAATCGAGTGCAAATTTAATTTCATATTGCTTATTACAAGCGTCAATAATGTATATCAACCAAATAGTTCTTTAGGCACAAGATCAAACCACAATCTAAATATCCTGTAATTGTTTTGCCCAGTGTAGAATATTCGAAAAAGACAATTTTCGATCTATACTTATTGACAGTTATTAGTTTTGGTTATGTTAGTGTATTCCGATAACATTTTTAGTGTCTTTTTTTTCCAACTAATCTCATCATCACTAAATACATCCAAATCCCTCACAGTGTTTAATTATTGTCAAATGCGAAGTCTTTACCTAAACTGGTACATTAAATTATATTCAATATAAGAATAAGGGAGTGGTACTATGTTACTTTAACTAAACATAAGCCTTCTTTGAATAACCGTCTTCTGCTGTAACAAACCTTTAACTATCTAGACATGACACAGATGTCTTTTAATCCATTCCCCATATAAAATGTGATTACACTTAAAAATGTAATTTTATAACTACACAAACTAAAGGCTTCTAAAAATGTGATTTTACAATAAACACGCTTAAATTCATGGATATTTGATAAAAAAGAAAATAAAAAAATAGAAATTTAAATAAATGAAGTTATAAGGAAAGTTGTCAAACAAATAAAAATTTTGGTTTGATAAGTTAAATTACATTTATTCTTTTGAAACAAAAGTAGCGGGAACGTGACACCTATTTTTAATACCAATATTGTAACGATACTTTTAAACTCAAAATGACATTATTTCAAAATTAAAGGTCTATACGATGTTTCCTTTTCTGTTAAAGATCATTTTAGATTTTAATTTTGCTATTCAATGTATATATATTGAAATCTTATTATTTATAATAAATTTAAGCACACACATGTCTCAACTAGGCATACATGACAACAACATTTCCTCAAATTTTTTATCTAGTTCTTACAAAAAATGAATTATAATCTCATGCTTTGGATCAATGATATATAAAATATTTGAAAGGGTTGTACCAGTAAATTAATACGAAATCATAGTTGAAGGATTGAATTGTGTTTTTAATAAATACACAGTTGTGTCTTATTTGTCATAAAATATATTATGTAAAAGCATGTATACGAATGTATACATATTTTTTTTTTGAAAATGTATGGTTAACATATTATTTATGTTATACACTATCTCTTATCCATATGCACAATAATGAATGTATTGTATTTGGATAATATTCTTCTAAAAAAATTTTATCTATAAATGATACTTAAAAAAGAAAGCTAGTACAATTTTCATATAAGGAAATTCAGCGCACAGAAGAATTAAAATAAATTTGATTTTATGTATAGAATAATGTTTTAAATGAACGCACCATATCCAAAAGAAGAAAAATTACTTCAATATTACCTTAATACAACAGCAGTTAGTTTATTTCATTATTGTAGTTCTGTGTTAATTAAAGTGAGAAATTAATTAAAACTGAAATCCGATGAACAAATAACCTTCCTGTATATTGCTGTCTGTACAGTGTCTGTAAATAAAAGAAACATAATATAGTCAAATCTACTCTATTCATTTGCATATTGAGTTTTCTTTTTAATTCATTAATTCCGTTACCATTTACAAGTAAATGTTTACCAGCCATATATTTCATATCGCAGACAAATGTCTGCTCTTAAAGTTGTTTCAGTATGACAGCCAATATAATTAGATTCTCGCTCAGTTACAACGTAATTTTTTGATGATTTTAACTTTTGCTTTGTGTAAAAATAATTCCTTATAACAGTCCCCATTCTTCATTTATTACATATTTATTGAAAAATATAATGGAAACTACATATGTGTAGCATATAGCGATTCAAATATTTATCATATATATTTCACTTATTATAAGCTTTGCATTTTTTAAATAATATATGTTACGTTCACCTAAAACCGAAAGAGAAAGTGTTGTATTAATCTTGTATCAAATTGTTTGAATTTATTAAAAGTGGTTCGTAAGCAAGTATTAGGGCACGAACGTCACGAAAACTACACGATGATTTAAAATTAAGATAATTCGGATATGCAATATTTCAATTTATTAACTTAATACTTGATTGAATAATTGTTAAACTTGTGTGAGGTTATAAAGCTGTGAATGTATTCCAGTATTGGAACTCAACTAAAATATTGCTTATATCGGGTTGCAATATTATAGATTAAAATTGCCATATTATTGTGAATCATCCTCAAAAATCTAGTACACATTAACAAATTCTTTAATTGTCACACCTTTTAGAAATGTGTCAGAACAAAAGTATAATTTTCAGGATATATCATCAATGGTAGAATGTCCTTTGTAAAGGTGATCTTTCCAGTGTGAAAATAACTCGTAAAATAATTTAAAAAAGACATGTATTTTCCTATTTATATCTTAGAAAGGGATTGCCGAGAGAGTCCGAAACGGTTTGTCCTCGGTAGAATTATTATAAATTTATTGCTGATTTCAACATATTTTGAAATGCAAATTCTTATGGGGTAAATGGTAAATTATGGGTAAATGTGGGAATCCTTCACTGATAATACAGTTGGAAGTTACATTAGCGTAAAACCTGTTTTTATCATGAAACACACATTTCTATAACTCCTAGAAAATAAAATTTCATGATTGTTTATTTATGAATGGAGCTCCTAAGTGAAAATTTTATAGCAAATTTCTATATGGTTTTGCTAAGCTTCTATTCAGCATCAAAAACCATCAGTTTCTAAAAATATTAAAATACGGAAAAGATAATTCATGTGAAATTAACTTTCTTAATAGCATAATTAGTAAACAATCAGTTGTCACATAAAGTAGACACATGACAATCATGGAAATTACATTTCTTCTCGTTCCTATGCCCTTTGGAGCAAAATTATTTTGACAGTAAAATATAAGATGATATCTATTAATTAGAAAAGCTTCATTCTTACAGTAGTTTTGTAAATGATTAAATTTTGAAATATCCTGAAACTACTATATTTATATAGTTTATTCACATTAAATTATACCAGCCTAATGTTTCTTTTTACTGACGTGTATTGTAAAATTACAATATATGCATTACTCTCTGAATCTCTTTCGCTGGCAATGCAAGTTTATAGTATACAGGTGACTTGATAATAATTCAAAGTTAAGAAGAAACTTACACAAGAGAAGATAATCCTAGGTTATCGGCTATAGCTCATTAAACAATTCCAATGCAATGTATAATATAAGCATAAATGTAATTAAAGAAATATTTATCAATTAGAACATAATTTCTTTTTATTCTTTTCATTTTATCTATAAAATTGTTATTTTGCAGAATTATTATATCTTTATTTGAAAAGTTTTTTCTTTGATGAATATTATTCTTGTAGTTTACTTTTTATTCTATAAGTACTTTAAATGTATAATAATTTACAATTTATGGTATATAAAATGAAATATTTGATAACAAATTCATGGTTTTTTAATGTAATAATTTTTGCTTTAGACATTTATATAAATCACAGCATAAAAAAATCAATTGATTTTATCTGTGTGCAGATAATTAGTTTATAATGTACATATCTATTCATTAAATATTGTTAGAAAGGGAATTCACAACACATAAAGACGATTTATTTTATATATATTCAGATAATTAAGCTAACTTAAAATCAAATGAGTGTTGTGATTTATTTGAATGTATTTTTTATGAGGAAGAGGAAAAGAAAAACAGAGAGAGAATTACATTTTAAAATCAATATCCTTTAAGGTAAATACGTTTTAAAATTAAATATTACTAATAAATTTTAAGCTTGACAATGATTCGAATGAAATGAATATAGAGAAAGTATTTGAAGTAATTTCAGTATATTGAGAATGCATATAAGAAATTAAGAGATAAATATCAAAAACCTAATCTATGCCTACATATTTGACACAATTTTTGTGTATTTAACAGAATGTATGTATTTTTACTCTTACTGTGGAAAATTTTTTTTAAAAAAAACCCTACATAGACATACTTAAATTAAACGTTTAGTAAAAAGAATATATAGTTGAAAAGGTAATTTGCTTTTGAGAAAAATTTTAAATTGAATTTTACATTTAGTTATCAAATCTAAATAACAAATCCTCTTTTCAATTTGCAATAAAAAATATTCATAAAGCTTATCTTTGACATTTCATCCGTAAAATATATATAGTTCACTTTTTATATTAATATCCTTTATACTTAAATGCATAAAAGACTCACATTGCGAATTAAATTAAAAACAAGTTTTTACAACTAAGATTAAATATTATGAGTTTTGTTTAACTAATAAAAAAACCTCTTAAAATTTATTTCAGGCTATGATTTAATTTAAATGCCAGCGGTATAAAAATTACTAAACATTCTATTTTTATATAAAACAAACTATAAATTTATCACCAAGACATTTCATTTGAAATAGTTAACATTTTTTTGGCTATTTTTTTAGAATGAGAGTAAAAGAAAAATTAATTAATGGGGAAAAAATCCAAGATAATATGAAATAATCTAAAATAACATTTAAAAAACCGTTATTGTATTAAGACTAAATGAAAGTTCTCTAAGTCATGTTAAATTCTTGCTTAGAAATTTTTTGCGATGATAAGAATATTTCAGAGTCTTTTTGAAAATAAAGCAATTAATTTTTAGTTAATATTAGATTAATAAATGCAAATTTCAATTTTTTGAAGTTACAAAACAAACTATTCATAAAATTACAAAGTCTTTTTTATAATTATGAATGAGAGCTATTGGGCACATTTTAAAGAAATTATATTTCAGAATATTATATAATCTACTATTTAGAGGAATGTGATGATAAAAAAGAGAAAAAAAATCAGAATTTTATGATATAATGATTGAAAAACTAATATTTTTATTTTTTCTTGATTTTATTAAAAGTTATTTATAATTTTTCATTTACTAAAAGCTAAAATCTGGCACTCATTGTAATATATACTAAAACTTTTCTTTTCCAAACATCTTTCTTCGCTTACATTAACTTAAGAATTCACTTATATTAAAGTTAAGAATATTATAATATAATAATTAATTTGAATAATATAAAATTATTAAATATCATAAAAGTTTATTAATTTAAATTTTAAAAGATTATGTGATTATAGAACAAGGATATTTTTTGTAAGTAATAAAAGATATCCAATGTCAATAAATGTGGAACACATTTCATTTTTAAACAAATATTTTTTCTATAAATAATTATTTTCTTTATGTATGGTTTCTTTCACACTTTTATATAATTATAAATTGTAAAATAGTTTACTCTGGATGATGACGTATATAAAAAAACAATTTCATATCAAAATATATGATTAAAATTCTATAAATTATAAGTATTTGAGTGCTTGAAAATAGCAATGAATTTTATAATTGTGTTCGTTAAAATTTAAAAGAAATACCTAATTTTTCTCACATAAATTTACTTCCAAAATAACGGCAATCTATAAAATCTACCATGCTAAAAACAAGTTACTATCTTTGCCACATAAACTTAGATATGAAATGTTTTTGCC
>JAPDSC010043117.1:0-34495 GCA_026290005.1 Latrodectus geometricus
ATATATATATATATATATATATATATATATTGTATGTTATTTAAATTTAATTCAATTTATTCTTTTTACAATATTATAAATTTTAACAATCTAAAAAATTCCCAAAGAATATACTTTTCACCATGATTGTCTTAAAATAGTAATATTGCAATTGTTATAGTTAGTTTTTAATCACTACTATAGTTTAAGTCCAAATACTTGTTACAGAAAATACGATTTAAAAAAAATACAATTCAAAGTTCAAACAAATTAGAGGTTTATCTAATTGAAATTTTAAAATGGTTAAAAGAGTTAAATGAAAAATATGATGTTTTCATTCATAATATGTGACATTAATATATATAAAGAATTCTATCAAATTAATTTATTAATTCACTATATTTTTTAATTTAAAATAAAAAAAAACCTAAAATTTTTACCCATTTGTTTTATACAAAACAAGTTGTAATTGTGTTTGGATATACACTAACAATTGTTATGTGAATTGATAATATTATTATAAAAACTGAATTATATTTGTCCATAAATCACAAGTTAAATTAATTTAAACTAAAATATATAAAATATGAAATTATACTTAAATGTTAGAGAATATATAATATTAAACCAATCACAAATTTGAATATATAAAGTGATTTTCAGGACATTAATTTAAATTTTCGTTTCTAACTGCAAGAAAAATTCGAAGTAAAAGGGAAACCCCTTGAAGCTATTTTTGATTATAAAATTGGAATTCGGAAACTCGAATGAGTTCAGTTTGAAATAGGATCTTTTGAACTACAATAATATTTTTTACTAACAGATATAATATACATTTACAAATATTTAAGTTTTATGTAATTTTATTATAAAATCAGTTCTAAGCAATTTTTAAGAAAACATTTGAATATTTCTTTCCTAAAGTATAAGAAATAATATTGTTTTGAATTCTAGAAAATGTATTCTCAATCTTATTTAAATGTTGAATGTAATCTTATGGATGTGTATAAATTATTTCATTCAATATCTGTTTTGTTTTTATTATATACATTTAAAAACAAGTATCCAGTAATTTTTAAATGCTTGTAAATAAAAAACATGCATCAGCAAATACTTTTTTATTTTCTATGCAAAATAAAATGTATATTTGATAAAAGAATTCAAACAAAGTTAAACAAAAGTATCAATTTATTAAATTTCAGTTGCAAGAAGGAATTTAATTTATAAGTAGTATATAAAATTATAGAGGGAATAAATTTACATTATGTTAAAATATAAATCTACTATAATGGAAGAAAATCATATTGCATTCTCAAAAAGAAATAAACGTAAGAAAATTTTATTTTTTTGATAAAGTAATACGATAATTGTTTTTCATTTCTGAAAAAGAATTTTGATTTTAAAATTACAATTCTTTTCATTTAATATATTTTAAGGCATTTTCCACTTGACATTTCTTCACTAAATAAATTAAAAAATTAAGCTTAAATTCAAAATTCTAAATAAAATATAAAATTTTTACTTTGAGATATAATATCAATATAAATCTTGCATTGTTGTTTTTATAAAATATTAATAAAAATAATATTTAATTTTTTGCGATACCTTGTTAATTACATGTATAAAAATATCTTCAAACAATGAAAAACTTATGAAACTACTTTTTTTCATTTCATGTAGCTAATTCATCTATTTTGTATCAACAATTTTTAATACCTCATTTCTGAACTGTTTTTTTGAGTTCCTTTAAATGAATAAAGTAAAATTATTTTTGTTAATATTAATTATTTGTAATTTATTCTAATGAATTGTTTTTTGTTGAATTTAGGCTATTATACTAAACTGCTTATTACATTAAAATTTATTTAAGTGAGTAGACTTAATTATAATATCTTCACTTTTTGGCTTTTACATTAATGCAAAACAAATTTGTGAGCAAAATAACTCTCTATGAGATATATGGTTATTATTCTTTTTTTCACAGAACTTTATTATTCTTTTTCTCACAGAATATAATTGAAAAAAACATGTTTACCTCTTAAAAAATACAAGAATAAATTTTCTGTGAAGTTATACAAAAATAAAATAAAGAAACATTCAGATTGTAATCTATATTACTAATATTTTAAAGTCCAAATAAATAAAATAATTAAAAATGAAAAAAAGAATATATTTTTCTTAAAATTTGTACAAATATATGTTTTTTCTTAAATTTAATTGATTTCATGAGCGGTTTTAAAAACATGAAATGCTTTTAATACTAATAAACTATAATATTGTTATAATTTTTAGTGCATGATAATTAATTCAGAATTTATTACATTTTCACAATTATGTAGGAAAAATACATTATTTTATAATGGCAGTACTTTATAGGAAATAGTAAAAAATATTTAAATAAAAATAATTTTTACCTAATTTATTTACAAACCAAATTTAAATTGTTTGATTAGCATTTTGAAAAGGGAATATCTTTCATAATAGTCCTTTCTGAAAGTTTTAGGAAATTTTTCAATTAAATCGTTGGTATTCGACAAATATTTTTACATACATAATGTCATTTATTCCTAGCATATATATATCTTTTATTTAATTAAAATGTAATTAGTTTTATAAATATAAATTTTCCTAAAAAATTTTAATTTTAATAAAATTGATAAACTTTAGGTATATAAAATTAAATGTTTTTTCAAAAAATATTATATCAAAAGTTTATTTTTTTAAAATAAATTCCAACCAATGCAAAATCTGCTTAATAAAACTGATATAAAGAAATAACTATCAATATGTTCATTTGATAACGGCCTTAGAAAAGATAATTATGTCTTCATTTCTTATACATATAGTGAATGGTTAGTAAGATTTTCCAGAAATTTTACTATATTAAACATTTAATATAGGAAAACCAAAAATAAGATATTATTAATACATTTACTATGATTTAAATAAAAGTTTTCAGCATTCTAACGAAATTTTAAATATATGATTTGACTCATTAGATAGAATAATAAAAAGTCACTTATTTTTGCTTAATTTCTAATTTGAATTCAATAAAAGAATTATCAGAAAACAATTTAATATTCGCTTTCGAAAACACGTTTTTTCACAATTTTGCAAAATTATATCTAATAGGACCAGACATGAACAAAAAAAGAATTTTAAAATCTCTTTATTCTTCCCTAAAATTATGAAGGTAGTTAAATAGAAATTCTGTTTTAGTAAATTAGAATTTTTATCTCTAATTTATCAAACAGTGATAAAAAATTTAGTCGCTAACAGCGTAATGCATTTTATTTATGAGATTTTAAAAGACTTTATGAAATTTTACATATTTTAATTACTGTGTTAGCATTTTGTTGCGAAATAATTAATCCTTCTTACATGATTTTTTAAACATTGATAAATTGTTACAAAATCTCATCCAATTATAACTCAAAAATTTTTTGTCAAAATTTCAACACCATACTTATTAATTATTGTGCTTTATAATATTCTTTCAAGAAGTTATTAATTAATTTATAAACTCAAAATTTTATTGTTATTTAATTTGATCTTATTTCATTACAAATAGCTCATTTAATTTAAAATTATATTTTAGAACAAATAATAAATATAAAACACTAATAATAAATATCATATTGATTTAAAGATCATATTCATTATGATCATGTCAACTATAAAAAAAAGAACCTCAAAACAGATTAAAAGTAACTTTAAAAAGTTTTAATTACATGTATTTTATGAGGAATTGATAAATTATAATTTGCTATAAGAATTACATACATCAGTTATAGATGAAAATTCCTTGGTGAAATTAGAGGCTATGAAATTATTTAAATTATTCATGAAATAGAAAGGAACAATTAATCATAGTAAAAATGAACATGATATTGAGTAAAACTCACAAGAATATGAAAACAGAATGTAATTTTATCAATAGATACTTCTAAATTTTAGATTGCATCAAAATATTTTTAGTCATGCATAAAAAATTTGAAAACACAAAAATTTTTATTATGTGTAATTTATTGAATGGAATGATAGATACATTCAAATCAGAATTCACTTACAAATTCTCTCTACTGTCAATACAAAATCATCACTAAAGTATAATTATAAAAACCAAGCATAGAATATTTTTACACTTTCAGTCATGTATAAGCAATATCAAGGATCTATAATTAAAACTTTTACAACAATTTTGAAGTGAGATAGAAAACAAATAATCTAGCTGCATTTCTGAAACATTTTCAGTGTTTTTTTTGTTGTTTCTAATGGTGGGTACCCTTGAACAAGTAAGTACATTATCCTATTTGCCGCAACAAGGCCGGAAACTGCTACTCATTTTATCGTTACCCGGTGGATACCTGTGAACCAAGTCATGTAGATACGAGTAGTATCGCCCACGCCACACCACCACAAACCCGTTTATAGGGTGAGCCACATTCATCCATCATCTGAGGAAAGGACAAGAAACACAGAGAGAGAAAGAGAAAGTACATCCATGCCCGAGCCGGGATTCGAACCAAGGTTCTTTCCATCCGTAGTCAGGTACTCTAACCACCAGACAGGGTGGGCGGCTTTTCAGTGTTGTGTGAAGTTACTATATGCTAATGTGAATTCCTTAGTAAAGGAAACGAATCAAGTGTTTAATCAGTAATATAACTCAGTACTTAAAAAGAGTGTTTTATTAAAATTCATTAACACTTTTAAAAATTGCTAAAAAAAATTCATTTTGAAAGTACTAAGTTCCTATTGAGTGTAAAAATAACTAGATTCTATTTTAATATTAATTTTAGTTTCTTTTAATTTTAGAAATAAAGAAATATTTTTAATTCGAGAAATCTTTATTCTGAAAAACCCTGAATTATTTTTTCAAAATAAAGATGAAATCTGAAAGAAAAATATAACCTACTTTTTTTTAAATTTTGGAGATAGCTTCTTCTCTGTTTCTATTTTTATGTTCTGTACACTTATGCAAGCGTTTTTTAAACAATAAATGAAAAGTCTTGCTTTTAAAAGGCTTTATGCTTTAACAAATATAAAGCCCATATTTTTGTAAATATGTTATGATAATACAGTGAATAAAGAAATAATACATATCTCGTCCGAAAAGTTAGATTATTATGATAAATTATCTTGCGAAATTATTTTTAGAACATATAGCTTACAGTGAAATGAAGTATAAGTATACAATTAAATTTTTCTAGATTATTATGAATTAAATTCTTTATATTATATTACATATGAAATTAGAACATTTACTTATTAATAATATAGGTGGCTAAGTTTAGAAAAAATTCTTATGTTTTAACAAAGTGGTAGTTATAATATTTAATTTTTCATTTCAACAGAAATTGCATACTTATATTTTCTGTTTAAGTCATAGTTTGATTTCAAAATCGTTTCAAATTACCTATCAAATACCCTGAATTACAAGCGAAATTGAGATTTAAATTGTTTGATAATTTTTTTTCGTGTAGAGCTTTCAATTCTTTAAAAACATTATGTGAGAAAGAAGACAAAATTCCATTGAAAATAATACATTTGTTGTTGAAATTGTTAAAAATTTCTTCTGTATATGTCCTAATAAAAATTTATGAAAAAATTCTGTTTATAGGATTTAAAATTTATAGTTTGACATATAAAACTGTAAACGTTGTGGGAAGCCATATCATTTTAAAATTATTCCATATTTAGAATTAACAAAAATAATTAAATATATTTTCATGATTATGTATTTCAAAAGTAAAATATTTACAAAATTCATCAAAATCTTCAAATTTTGAATTTATGAATATGAATCGTATATTCATTATTTGGCTCAAACCTTTATTGTTGTCAATATTGTAAAATTAATCTGTTTGTTTTATTTTTTTCATCACTTTTAATATCCAAACGAAATCAAGTTGACATCAAGAATATTTTATTAAACTGTGCTAGAGTAACAAAAGAGAAAAAATTCCTATTGATTCGTTTATGTGATAAAAAAATTTTTAAAATACTTTAATGTATCTACCAATTTGATACAGAAGATTTTTCTTCTTATTATTTATTACTATTCATCCTGAAAACAAATATATGTAATCCTATTTGAAAATGTTTTGTAATCATTGAATATATTTGCTCACTTTAAAAGATGAAATTTCATAAAAATATAAAATACTTACCAGAAAAATTTAAATAACAATGTTTTAATTTCAGTAAATTATATTTGTATCCCCATTTTAATAAAATTCCGTTTTCTCAATAAGAATATGTAATAAGAGTAATATTACCATCCTGTTCTTAGTAGCATTTAATGTTTTTAGAGAAATATAAGCCAATTATTTTTTGTTGAATGAAAAAAATTCAATTTAACGATGAAAAAATACTGAACTAAAAATACAGCTTTTGGATAATATTTTTGGAATTTGTCAGTTAAAAGCATTCAATCCCTAACACAGAAACAATTTACAATTAATCACTTGATTTGTTTTTTTTCAAATAATACATAATTAAGTAAGTGTTAAAAATATTTCAGCACATGCAAAATTGTAAATCATTGGTTATATGAAAGCAAATATAATTTTCAAAATCAAAGAATGTACACTTGAGAAATATTAATAACATTAGAGATTTGCAGAAAATATTATTTTTATTTCCTTTGAATAAATATTTTTAAGAAAACTGAATTTTTTTAACATTTACAACTTACTTTTAAAAAGGCAAGTGCACTCTACGTGGAAAAAAATAAACTTTTATTGGGAGATATATTTATATTTCAACAATTCCCAGTTCAATGTTTGTTTCCTATAATATATTTGCAGTTTACTTTTATTTGATAATTTATTAAAAAATATTCTATTAATTTTCAGAATGAAATTTTGTTTAATTTGTAAACTAAATTTATTTTTTACTTCATCAAGTTGTTTGAATTGAAACGTTTATCTTAATTTTAGGCAAATAAATTAATTTATGAAATAAAATAACAATTAGAAAATATAATAATAAAGTTAATTTGAAAAAGGTTTTTAATTTCTTATTTTTAAGATATGAAAAAGAAAAATATTTTAAGTTGCTTACATAGTATAAAAATTAAATAAGAAATTTAATAATAAAACGCAAAGAGAATATATTTAATAGTTGTAAGACTTTTTAATTTTATGGTATTATTTTACTTCAATAGTTTTAAAATTGTCTGTTATACAAAATCAATACTATTAATTGCAGTAACTAATAAATTGTAATAAAATACTGTTTCATGTGGAAAGAATAAGAATGATGAAATTTTCTTATTCATTGGATTATTAATACACCTTTTTTTTATACAAAATGGAGATTTATTTTAACTTTACTTATGCTAATAACTTTACTTATTATGGATTTATAGATGTAAAAAACTTTGATTATCTTCGAATACAATAACATTTATTTTTGTGTCATTTTTAAAAATAATACGTTTTTCCCCCTTGTTTCCTTTGTAGACACTTCTATTACAGCAAAACTATTAAACATCATACTTTCAAATAAAATCAAAACTTAGTAAAGTTTCATCTATCATTCAAAAGGAATTTAAAATTAGAATCTAAAAATATTTGCTTATTTTAATTTAAAGGGTTCAGAAGTTTATCTATCTGAAAAATTATTATAAAAATATCCTATAATAATTATGCATATAGATAAATCTTTTACGAGAAACAAATTATTAAGGTATATGTTTGGAAGCGAAACGTTCACACGTAATACACCATTATATTTACTTGTTAATCAAATTATGACTCAAAATCAATTATCACTAATCTTTACTAAAATAATATTGAATAACTCATGATTTTTAACAAAATTTCAATAAATCATTTGAATAGTTTCACTTTCCTTCACAATTATTGATTTCAATTTCAAAGGGATAATTTTCAATTTTAAAACATTTTTGAAACCAAAAAATTAAGCATACTTTCATATATTTACTAACTGCAGTATGTTTAATCGACTTGTTTCGGTTTCAAAATATAAAACAAAATAAAATTTAGATTTTTAATTATTCTGTAAATATAAAAAGTAATTATAAGAGTAAACATTTTGATAATACTTAATTTGGTACAAGGTATATTAATACATATGTGTGCATTTATTAATGTAAATTTATTTTAACTAATATTATTTTGCATATTAAGAGGTTTGATTTAATTTTTGCAAAGGAAATCTCATAAAAATGAGCTTAAATTATAATAATAATTAAATGTAAGACATAAAGCTAAATTCTGTCTGCTAAACATTTTATTCATTATAAACAATATACATATTATTAAAATATAACTGTAGCTCTATTTACTAATTTTAGAAAAGTAAGATATAACTACTGTGTGATTAAAACTTCATAAATTATAAATTTCTAAACTATTTATCATGAATTGACAATTAGAAAACCGTGTGTCCTTCGAGACATAATATATTTCAAATCTAAATAGTAGAATCTAATATAATTTTTCTGAAGACTGACAGTATATTATTTTCTTTCTTTCATCTCTTCACTCTGTTATTAGTATATTCCTAGTTCAGTTAAAATTAATTTTTCCCTTAAACTCAGGTAGTCATTTTTCCTCGTAATTCATTTACCTCATAGTAAGTAAGGAGGAATTATTCTGAGTATGAAGTCTGTTTGAAGAAGGGTGAGCATATAAATTTTTTACCGGTTTTATTCTCATAAATATTCAAAACACATCACGGAAGCGATAAATATGCAAATTTATCTTCCGAAAATGTGCACTTCATATTAATAAGATAAAAAAATTTCATTCCCCTGGATTTTATTGAATACTTAAGTCTTGAAACGGTTTGCAGGTAAGATTGAAGCTTGGGTTTGCAGATTTTTATAAGCATCCCTCTTCTATATAAAGAAAATAATAGTCAAGCCTTTATGTGAATCATTAAAATATGTCAATGAGAATTTTCATTTTCATTTTACTTATATTGTTAGAAATTAATAAAGAGTTTATAGTTATTTCACAGTTCTATATGTGATTTTTAAGTGAGAATATGTTTCAAAAAGCTGCTTTTATTAGATAGTATTTTCAAGAAATGTACAAAAATATAATAACTAATTTTAACTAGCTAGATATTATATATGTTAAGATAATTTAATATTTAAAATATAAATGATTTTCCGAAACTTTAATTTTTATTTTAAGATAGAGAATATTTTTAACCAATAATTTATGCGTTAAAAATAAATAATCAAAGAAATAGCATTTTACAGGAATATATTTTTACAAAATATGATAGTAAAAAGCAATAAATTGATATTACAAGTAGCCATATTTGAAATTTGCTCATATTTGAAATAGAATATTTCAAAGAAAAATGTTTTAAGTGGCATTAAATTACATTTGTCGAAAATAACAATAAAAATATGTTATACCTGTGTTATTGACAAAAAAAAATATCCATTAATTAAAGTAAATTCTTCTGTTAAATACTTTTTCAAAGTATTTCTTGGTTTATAAAAATATTTGTCTAACGATTAACAACCTTTTCACTTTACCATTTTGTTCACCTATAATTATAATAATTGATATCAATACATGGAAAACTGTTATAAAATGTAATATTTTATCATCATTTTATAATAATGTGTTCAATCATTGCATCAAAGTGTTAAAATGTCAATTTTTTTTAAAAAATAACCAAACTTTTATAATTTAATTTATTTATTTCATAAAAAATAATTGATTTATTATTTTTAATAAAAATTTAAAATTTAAATAATTTATGTTAGTCAATTAAAGCAAGGCATTGGTTTCAAAAACTCAGACCAAATATTCAGGTTAATAAAACGACCGTATTTTTAACATTACATTTTTACACCCAGGACCTCAGATTAATACCGTAAGACAGTGTTTCTCAACCTTTTAGTATTCACGGCCCAATTTTCAATCATAATTTTCATCGCGCCCCCCCCTCCCCACCGCATACAATAAAATATATACAATAATAATGTATTTTGAGTATTTTGGCGCTAAACCTACACTTAAACCTTAATTTTAAATTTTACAAATTACCAAGAATACCGAAATTTATTGACATTTTGCAACACCGATCCTCAGCATTGAAAAAACAAGAATCCTATGCTTTTTTATTGCTCTTGCATCCCGCCATGTCGGGCATTCTCACGGTTTCGCGAGAAGTTTCTATTTGTCTGGTCAGCAAAAAATTAAGCTAGGAGCATGCGCAGATGTGAACAAATGTTTTCTCATAGAAGAAGGAAAAAGTTCTATGCGCAAATTTCAATTCCAGACAATCTCATTCGAGTCGATCCTTCTATCGCTATTGAATCTATTTTGAATGCGTATATTATATATATTTTCGTGTAATTGCAATTCACCGTATTAAATATTCACGGCAGCAGACTTATGCAGAATCATGGATAAATTTTTAAGCGGGCGTAAGCGAGCATTAGACGATAGACAAGCATCAACAAGTACACAGATGAGCGTGGTTCCGAAAATAAAATCGAGAAAATATTCTCAAGAATACTTAAATTTTGGGTTCACTAGTACTCAAGTAAATGAAGGAGAAAGGCCCTTGTGTATCATTTGCTCAAAAATGTTGGCGGCAGACAGCATGAAACCTAATAAACTTAAACGACATTTGGAAACGCTTCATAGTAAGTAAGTAAACAAACACAGAGAATTCTTCGAATTAAAATTAAAATGATATGAAAAGCAAATATCATTGTTTAAAAAAACTTTGTCTGTGAATGAAAAAGCTTTAATTGCCTCTTACAAAGTTTCATATAAAATAGCCAGATGTAAAAAGCCTCACACCATTGGTGAAGAGCTTATTTTGCCAGCCGCAATTGATATTGTAGAAATTATGTTTGGAGATAATTTTGCAAAACAAATGCAGTCTATACTTCTTTCAAATGCTACTGTTGCCCGTCGAATTGATATAGCTGAAGATGTAGAGTGTCAGCTTTTGTCGAAGTTGAGTTACAAATTGTTTTCAATACAACTCGATGAGGCAACAGATAGTAATAAAGATGCTCATTTCATTGCCTATGTTAGATTTTGTGATGATTTGTCAGTAGTAGAAGAATTACTTTTCTGCAAACCAATAGAACTCAAAACAATAACACTCGCTTTATTTGCTATCTTAAATGATTTTATGAACGAGGCAAACATAGAATGGAAAAATTGCGTCGGAATATGCACGGATGGTGCTCGTTCTATGTCAGGAAGATTCCAAAGTATTCATGCACTTGTGAAACAAAAATCGCCACAGTGCGTCTGGACACATTGCATGATCCACAGAGAAGCTTTTGTTTCCAAAGAAATGAGTCCTGGTTTGAATATTGTGTTTACTACGTTTGTAACCGTAGTAAATTATATAAAAATGAGACCCCTGAAATCAAGAATCTTTTCCGCGCTTTGTAAATACATGGGTGCAGTACATTTAGCGTTACTATTTTATTGCGAGGCAAAATGGTTATCACGAGGGAAATTTTTGCAAAGTGTTTATGAATTAAGAGAAGAAATCGCCGTTATCCTAGAAGAGGAAAACAGACCGGAAGCTGAGAATTTTCGCGATAGTTTATTTGTGTTGAAATTGATCATATTTGAGAAATTAAATATCTAAAAGGTAGACATATTCGAGAAATTAAGTAACTTGAATCTTAAACTGCAAGGAGCAAATACACATATATTGGATACGAGTGATAAAGTTAATGCTTTTTGTAGGAAATTGGAATTGTGGAGCAGAAATTTAAAGCAAGAAAACTTAACAATGTTTGCAAGTTTGAATGATTGTATTAAAACTTACAAGGCTGAAGAACAAGGCATGTAAAAGTTGTTTTTGTAACCATTGAAAATCATTTAGCAATGCTAGCAAAGAATTTTAAAAAGTACTTTCTTGCTGACGACAAACTGATATCAAGTTACAAGTGGGTGAGGGATCCATTTCAAAATACTCCCGAAGGACTCTCAATCGAAGAGGAAGAAACCTTCATAGACTTCACGGCAAGCGGCGAAACCAAAAGACAATTTAGTTATAAATCACTCTTTGAATTTTGGGCAGGAGTGGATGATGAGTTTTCTGCACTAAAAACAAGGACATTTCGCATTCTACTACCATTTTCAACATCTTACCTTTGTGAAACTGGATTTTCTGCGGTGGCTTCTTTGAAGACAAAATATAGATTTCAGCTAAATATAGAAAAAGAACTGAGAGTGTCTATTTCTAATATTAAACCCTCCTTCGAAAAACTTTGCTCTGAAAGACAGGCATTGAAAGGAAGTCACTATAAATTATTAAATTTGTTTTTAATTTAGTAAGTTGTTTTAATTTAATAAGTTAATTATTAAATATGTCGAAATGTATTTTGTTTTGTATGTGTGTGTGTGTTCTTTCCTTTCAGTCACTTAATCAATTTTTTTAAATAACATTTTCTCTTGGATATGCTCGCGCCCCCCCATTAGTGTGCTCGCGCCCCCCTAGGGGGTCGCGACCCACAGGTTGAGAATCACTGCCGTAAGATATCGCAGTTGAAAATACGTTGACAAAATGTATTTAATGCCTTAGGAGAATACCTCGTGTATTAGAAATATACTATACTTTCAGAAAATCATTCTCCCTTTCTCCTCAAAAAATGGGGGAGAATTTAATTTTTTTATTTATATTAAAAACCCCCGAAATTAAATAACAGAAAATGATAAATACTATATAATTTTAATATAAAATATATTATTATAGGTAAAACAATGATTAATAATCACGTTTTCATTTATAAATACATTTTTATTCAAAAAATAATCTTAGAAAAAAATTATGAAGCTAATTTTACTGTGATGAATTTCCTTTTTTCACTTCAAAAGTTGCAGCTTTTTCTTTAATTGAAATCATTTCTTTTAAAATTTAATTTTTATAAATCAGGAAGAATTATGAATTCACAATAATTCACTTGTTTCACTAAAGTGGAATGAAAGCTGAATGAGTTCTTGTGAATATAAATAACTAAAAAAGGCCACTTTTAAATTATAAATTATTTACATCACTATTGTTTTAAATATACATAATTCGTCCTGAAAAAGAATACATTGACCATTCAAGGCATAAAAAATGTCTTGCAGTATTGTTTTGATTAAATCTTTAAGAAATTAATTAAATATTGAAAATTTATTTTGCCTACCAGACATATTTTGCATGTAAGTATTCATTATTTCATTAAATAATACAGCAAACAAGTTTAGTTCTTTATTAATATTAAACAAAATACATAAAAAAATTTTTATTGGATTTATTATTTGAGTAAAGGAAACTAATTTCCAAAGTACATATTTGTAAATAAATGCATAATAAATAAATAATTTTTTAAATAACTTATTTACATTTATAGCACATTTTTAAAATACGATATATTTTTATAATCAAATGCATTTTATCTTTGTGGTACCAATTATAATTTTATAATGTCAAAATTTGATATTTGTACGGTACTTCCAAGTTCGTGTTGATTGAGAAACAATAAAACAATATATTAAAAAATCACAAGACTAGTAGAAAATTCAACAAGATACAGGAAATTTCAGCTGTAAAAATCACAATTACTTAGCTTTAATTCAGCTAATAGAACAGGAAACAGCTTCCATTCTCAGAAATATGTGTGTGTGTGTTTGTATGCTTATATATGTGTACTTATAACCAAATGATCTACCCTGGAAAACATCAAAGCAGTAAGCCGTTGAGCGACAAGCAAAACAAGCCATTCGTATCACTTAGGAATGTCACAGTTTTTTAAGAACTTATCTTCAAAATTTATTAAATTGACTACGCAAGCAGTAAATTGATTAAATGAAGTTTTAATAAATAAGTTCTTGAAAATAATAATAATGTTCTTGAAATAATATATAAATGAATATTGAAAGCAGTTCTGATTTTCTGTAATATTTTTTAAGTTAAACCATTTGTGTAGTTTTATATAAACTGTGCTTAGTCAAAAAAAGAAGGAAATAGTGATAATCTTCTTTTAATAATTGATGATTTTTCCAAAGAAATGTGATTACTACTTCAAAATGTTGCTAAGATAGAGAAAAATAAATGTTCCATGTTTTCATCGCTACCAAAATAATGAAAAAGATTGCAGTGTCAAAGAAACTAGTTAAATCTTTCAAAGCCGACAACTCTGAGAGCTTTTAGGAAAACTAGAAAGATAAAACTTTTAGTTCAGATTTACGAGAAACTAACGACTTTTGTTCTATTTATATATCAGTTTTTTTTTCCTTAGGAGGGTACAGAAAAACTTTTCTCGTGTCATCATTTGAAAATGGTACAACTCTTAATGGTTTCTCTTCAAACTTAAAGAAATTAAAATTATAAGCAATATTTTATTGGTTTAAGCGTGTGAAATTTACAATTAAACCATTAACTTGTTAATAAACTTATTTAAGAACTGTTTAAATGATTTAGATTATGTATATAATTTCTATTCTTTATTGGTTACATTAAAAGATAAAAGTCAATAATAAAATTATAATTATAATCATCTATATGTTTTTGGTTTAAGTGTATGAATATCTCAATTAAAAAATAAACTTATTAATAAATTTATTTCAGAATTTTAAGTGACTTGATTATATATTCAATTTCTATTCTTTGATTATTTGATAGTACTATTTAGATCCCGTTGGTTAATTTTTACATTATTTTAAAAAAGTACATAATACTGCTTTATATTATTGCTAATATAGGATGGCTATAACATCAAATTATAATATCTGTAAGCAAAAAGCAATAATAATATCTGTTTTCTTGAAATAAATTCTGGATTGTTATTTCAGTGAACAGAAAGTTTCTTTGCACTAAATTTTTACTGAAATAAATATTTAAATATTAAATATTTATTTTTTATTATTTAAATATTAAATTTTCATTTATTAATAAACTAATTATAATAGAAAAAAAATTGAATATAAATATTAAAATATCATAATTTATTCTGTAAAATTTCTAAATGGTAATAATGTATCAAATGGCTGAGAAATATTTTTACAAAAGTTGTGTGCTCTTAAATATTTTTCGTTAAGCATATTGTCTGTTAAGCATTTTCTTTCAGGCTCCCCCGTAGATGAACCATGTTTTGTTTACATTCTCCATCTTGCTTTAGATTACCATCCTTCCTTGTACATATTTTGCTTTTCGTGTTTTTCATTCATAATTTTATTCACTTATTTTACCATGTTTCATACTACCATGTAAATTAGTACTGGGTGTGCTTTGCCCCTTTATTCATGAAATTATTTTGTGAAACAGACATTTTAGTCTAAATTTAGGTTGTTTAATTTTGCTTATAAAAGATATCCACGCCTAAAAGCTGAACACATCAGACATATATAAATAAAAAAAATTTCATTTCCATTAAAAATATTTATATTTAATGGAAATAAACATTTTTCGCTTTATTGAGCTTATATATATATTTTACAATTGAATTTCTTATAAAAAAAAGTAAAATAATTCACAATTTTTTTTTAATTAAACTAAAAGGAATACAGTATTTCTACGTTTTTATTTCTTGTATACAATTGTAAACCTCAATAAAACTTTGTTTATGGGGCAACATGATTAAATGTTAATTGTAATTTCTGATTCAAAATAATTTTAAGGACAGTTTAATGATGTCTTGTTTATTCTATCCCATATCTTTCAACTTTCCACTCATTTTCTTTTCAGTTTTCAATAGATTCTAAAAGCGATTTTCCAGTATCCTTGCTTGTAAAAAATTAGAAAAATGTTTTAAAAAACTTTTAAAATTTAAGTTTTCAAATGTATTTTAAAGATATCTTCAGATGATTAAACTCTTCGTTAACAAAGCTGGTTTTCTTCAAAGATTCTTTTAAATTTTCACAATCCTTTTAAAAAAGCACGCAAATGAAAATGCATCTCACTGAAACTTTAAACAACTGAAAACTTAAAGCAACAATAAAATACAATTGTATTTAAGTTGGACTATTTTTAAATAATTTTATCTTATGCTTTAATATATAAAGTATTTATTTGCATTAAAAATAGTTTGAATTTACAAAATAAGGCAAGAGTATTATAGGATGCACTTTCATGGGGTGGTTTTAATTGAATAAAGATGCTTCAAGGTGATTCGTTTAAGCACTAACTCAATTTATCAATCTATCCGTTGATTGGATAGACTGTTCACAAAGCAGAAGGAGGCTCACATGTGATTGAATCAAGAATAATAAAAAAAAATATTTTTACACCATTCCGGTTGGAAAATATTTAGCTCCATTTTCTGTTGCTTTTGTAATAAAAAAGTACCAAATGTAGTTTTTTCAAATGTAATTTGATAACAGTAACCCCATGATAATATAATTTAATAAAAATAATTTTTTTTATAAAATTCAACATAAACAAAAGCGTTTATTTTTCGTTAAATTTTATATCTAGCTGAAAAACTAGTTTTATATTGTTTTATGTTAAGAAGTTCAACAGCTTATTTTGTAAAATTTTAATCCAACTAAATATTTTTGCTTAAATAAGTTTTATATATTAATATATATATCGTTATAAAATTTTTATATACATTCTTCTTTCTATCTTAGTGAAATGTTATCTAAAAGTATACAGTTGCCGTATAATCCCTCCTGCTAAATTCTAAATATTTTTGGTCCCAAAGAAATTTTGTAAAGGGAACATAATTGTGACATAATGCAGAGAAAATATCATAATTGTGGCGCAATAAATTTCTAAAAGCTTATGCATCTAAATTATAAATTTAAAGCTGATAAATAAAAAACGTAAATATATATTTTTGAGGTATTAAAATTTTAAGAAAAGGAAATTATAAGAATATTAATTAAAATATGAAAATGGAACTAAATGTTCTAAATTTCTTCAAAATATTATCATTTCCATAATAGATTTTTCTACATAATTCTCATTATTATTCATCTCTGTGATGTGATAAGAACCAGGTTCAAGATAAACAAGGAAATCGCTAAAAAACCACCAAATTCAGAAATTGGGATTATGGATGATAATATGGCAGTGTGCTTTAACCCTTCCACAGGAAATGTTTACTTAATACATATTAAGTAAACATTTTCTCTGGAAAAGTGTCCTCTTAATTTAAAAGTAAAATTTTTTCTAGAAAATTTCATTTTTGTGAAAGGAAATAACATTTACCTCTTAAATAAGAAACAGAAACTAATATTATTTTATTCAGTATCGAATGTTGCTTAAATATTACATCATATTTATCAATGGAAAAATTATTAATCTTTGATTGGAAGATTCATGGGTTAGATTCCCAAACTCGATTTCTTTGTTTGAAGTAGTTAAGAGTCCCTATTAAGTTGTAAGCTGCTGTTTAGTTAGAACATGCGTGTAAAGAGTGACCTTACAAAAATAAGCAAATTTAACAAATTTATCTGCGTCTTTGTCAAATATGCAACATTATTTCCTGTTTAACTTAGATGAATTTGTATTTTATGAAAAAGTTAGAAATTTTAAATTTAATAAAACACTGAGTCAAAATATTTAATATTGTTTAATGTGATTGGTTTTATAATTTAATACGGCAGTTTAAAATCAAATTTTTTCGTTAATTTTAACCTAAACTTTAACGAAAAGAAAATGAAAAATTTTGATATTAAATTTATAGAAAAGATTTGGAAAAAATAGTACTAATTTCAATTGAAGATTCATTTGAAATTTTGCTATCTTGCTTACAAATTTCTTAATAAGAAAAAATGTATAATAGTTATTATTACTATAAAGTTATTATTTCTGATTTGTATGACTCACCAAATTATTTTTTTAAATGTCTTACAATTATATTATTTGAGCTGTTTTACAAAGTTTTAATAACACTTCAAAATAAAACTAAAATATCGCTCCATGATTCAATTCAGTCAAGATTTTTTCTTAAAATATTCTTTCATATTTTTCATTTCATTTAGTGTGATCTCATTGAATAAATAAATGAAGCTTATTCTCATTTGTGACCAGGTCACTGAATTTTAAATGATTTACTTGCATTTTTAATTCTTAATTCCTTGAATGTAGTGCAAGCATCCTCAACGAAGAGTGAAAAAAATTGCTTTTGAAGTTTTTTTTTCCCATTGATTGCCTACTATATTAAATTTTTATTAATTATACATTGTACAGTAAGAATTATAGCTAATATAATATGAATTATAATTAATCACTTGAGCTTCAGTATATTATGTGATTTGTAATTATGATTTATATTATTTAATGTATAGTTAATGTAATTAAAACATCAAAAGCCATTTTTTCATTATTCTTCCAGCTGTTCGCAATAAATTTTAAGTATAATTTTGAAATTTATTCAAAATCAAATATAAAATTATTCTACGATACCGTTGGTTGAACTATCACACTTTGTGGTAAAATTATACTATTTTTAGTTTTCAAATTATATTTACTTTTACATTGTTAGGAATATAAATATTTATATCTTTCTTTATCTTCTTTTGTCATATAAGAAAATAAATTTTTGAATTTGAATTCATTAGTTAATTAACCAAGAAAATTAAAAAATTTCAAAGAAACTGTATATATGGAGGTATAAATGTTATTTATTCATTAAAGAGGTATATGTATAGTTTATTCTTGTAAGTTTATTACTTAATTTTACTTCAAAGTATTTGAGAATAAATAATTAAATAAACTTATAGTATAAACTTAAAAAATTTTAAATAACCTTAAAATTCTAAAAACTACAGTCTGTTTGAAAACACTGGAATGCTTAAAACATCTGAACAAAACTTTGGACAAAGTAAAAATACTGAAACATACAATCAAAATCAAAATGTAATGTTCCAAATCTAGTTAAAAATTTCAAATAATAAAAAAGATAACTAGATTTTACAATATACTACATAAAGTATACATAAAACTAAATTTGCTAGAAAAATATTTAAAATGAAATAATGATAGAATTTTAAAATATAAAGTTATTATTATTTTAAATTACAATAACAGATTAAATTTTTAACTAGTCCACATAAGTAAATTTCATTTTTAATTGATAAATGATGCTTAAATTTAATTTTAAGAAATTACGTCCATATCCTTATTTAGATTGCTTAATACGAGTCTGAGATTCTCTTTAATACTGATAAATATAAAAAAAAGGATAAAAATGAGTTCTGAACATTTTCATGACAAATTTTGCTTCATTTTTTATTTTTATTAAATCTAAGAAATACATAAATATTTTTCAGGAAATCTACGAGATTCCATCACATTTATTTTATTCTCAATTTCATTTTTCCCTCAAATGTAATAAAAGGATAGAGTATCAGGAATTCGATCCTGCTCTTCAAAACACAAGATTTCAAATAAGATGCAGAAACACTCTTGGGATTTTGTTCGAGTTTAGTTGTTTGCTGATAAGATATATTTCTCTCTTATTCATTCTTGAAAGTAAAACCTTAGAAAGTCAGTGTGATTTAAATAAGCTGTTTTATTTGGAAAATATTTACTGTTGCGCCATTTAAAATAAATTCAAAGAATGAAAGTTTTTTACGCTTTTTCTAAGATTAAATTTTAAACGAAAATAAAATATTTATGAAGTGAGCTCTACTCAAATCATTTTATTTTTGCTTGCAAATTATTATGTATTAGAGGAAAAGCTCGATAAGATATATCAAGATATTTTAAAGGGAATATATTTTTGTATGCATAATTTATTATACAGGACTATTAAACTACCATATTACAAAAGAATAAACCTTATACTTTGAAATAAAATTATGTACTATATATCTTAATGTTTTTAAATGCACACACAAACCCACAATTTATATATATGTGTGTGTGTTTCTTTTATATTCATTGCAAAATAAAATCTGACAGGATAATAATCAAAACTGTTTTGTTATAAATTTTGTAATTTTTATATAAAATTATAGTAAATATGTGCTGCTTTGTAATCGTATCAGTATTTTCAACAGCATAAATTTATTTTAAACTATATCAAAAATTTATGTAAAATATAGTTCATTGATACTGTTAAATAATTTAATAAATTGTGTGTTTTTATTTACTATATATTAAAATGTAGTCCATTTATATATATTAAATCGAGTAAAAAACAATTTATATACTGACAAAAACTAAATTTCTTCAGAGCAATCAACGAATACAAGTTTTATTTATTAAATTATATGAAATTGAGTAAAAATTTAAAAAGAAATAAAATAAATGCATTTTTATAAATTCTTAAGTTTAGATTAGTAAAATATGTATGTAATAAAATACTGATTTTCTTTAATTTACGAAAACATATCACTAATAACATCAGATGCTATAAAAATTCATATTGCTTAAAAGTGTAATACTTTTGTTAATTTGTTCCTGTTATTCACTGAATGGTTCGTAATGAAATTAAATTAGTTCAATTGCCACCCAACCTGTCTAGTGGTTAGCGTACCTGACTACAGATGGGTGGGATCAGGGTTCGAATCCTGGCTCGGGCATGGACGTACTTTCTCTCTCTCTTGTTTTTCTCCTTTCTTTGTGTGTGTATGAATGGTTGCCTACCCTATAAACGGGTACCTATGACATGTGTGTATTGAGTAAGTCGGACTCCACACCAAATATGGTTCAGTTGGAAAAGTGGAGCAATGCACCCTATATTGCCTGCCTGGCTGGCCCACAACAACATTAATTCAATTTGTGTTAGGTACGCTTTTCTATAAATAATATATGGTTTTTACTCTGCAAAATTCGGAGTAATACTTTAGTATTACCAAAACGCTTTTTACTTATTTGAAGGGAAAATATGTATTATCTCAGAATGCTTATTTAAACTAAAGAAAAATAACGCTATTTAATTTTTAACAATGTATACTTTCAAATATTTTATTATCATTTCTCATACTTTTTATTATCATACAGTATAAATATGACTACACTACAGAAATCCCACTAGGGTTAGATTAAATCTTTGTTGTACACTTCAAGTTTCATATACTGACAGCTAAATGCAGCCAATGCTCTCCTAATTATTTGAACATTTGATGAAAAACTCCCTTCTTAACATTCAACAACATTCATTCATTTCATTTCATCACTATATGAACATTAGAACTACGAATCTTTTAACATACTTAGGCTTTAGCAACACGCTCTTCAGCTGTATCGATTATTGAACTTGTTTGTTACCTTCACAAAACGAGAAAGATGTCTTTCTACATAAAAAAAATTGACGTAATTCTAGAAAAAGTTATTTTTACACCTATATTAATATAAATTAAAGAAATGTGAAAGTAATATTGTTTATATATATGTGTGTGTACGTATGTCATCTAAAAGTAACGTGAAGTTTGAATTTATCCCCATTTATGCTGTAAATGTTGGCAACCACTTTTTTAAAAATCATTTAACAGCTTATAGTTTTGAGTTATAAAATTTTAATATTACGAAATAAAACTTATCGTATTCATTGTTGAATATTTCCAAGTTGAATACTCTCGTTTCGGTGATAAAAATTAGACTTTTTGATAAAAATTTCACATTTATAGGTTTTTTTATAACAATAGTTGAATTTTCAAGCAAGCATGTATTGAAAAAGGAAATTCAGCGATTTTTCAATAAAGTTCAGACATGTTGATACAAAATGGTCATAGAAAATTTCGACAAAAGATTGCTTTTGTGCAAATAAAGTTTTAGAGGCCATTTACTTATGTGTTATTCCATACAAAACTTTATCCTGTACACTTTACTGTATCAAAAAATGTATTTAAGGAAAAAAAACTACATATTAATATATACTACATATTTATATTTTAGCACATTTTACTTGAAATGTTTTTCCTTGGTTTGTACATTTTTTTGTATAAATGGCAGTTTGAAATTCGTTTATTTGTTGGTAAAAATTTGTTTCAATCGATTTGAAATTCGTTGACTTTTTATAGGGTAAACAAAAAAGTTACCGTTTTTAATGACCCAAAAAAACATGACGTATAGAATATGTACTCTATTTTTAGTCCTCGAAGTTATTACCATCTGCCTTTAGTACCTTCTGCCAATTGGTCTCCAGTTGTGCAATCTTCTTGATGGAAAAAACGGGGTTTTTGAACCAAAAGAAATCTGTGAATTTTGGTACAAGTCTAATTCATTGGTGAAGGATTTTACATGAAGTTGATTATCCAGGGAATGGAAGAGATTGTATTCTGATGGTGCAAGGTCAAGTGATTAATGAGGATAGCACAAAATCATCCAACCAAGTCACTGCATGGCATTCCTGGCCACCACGTGAGTTGTGGTAAACAGTACACTCCATCAAGTTACCAGCTTCTTCTTTTGAAATACTTGCTGCACACGTTCCAATTGCTAGAAATACAAGACAGTAGTGACCGTTTGGACCAATGTTAGTAGCTCATAATGAGTCCCTTGATGATTAGTTCACCAGACACAAAGTAAAATCTTACGTGGGTGAAAAAGAACAAAACAACAAAAAAAAACTTTCCTGAATTTGTGAAATCAATACCTTGATGTACGTTTATGCACAGCAGTATCCCCCAAAGCTTGATATATTCGGGGACTTCATGCAGCAGCTGATACGCCCATCTTGAAATCGCAAAGAAAACGATTGTTTGCTTTACGATTTCATCGAACAAGCCACTTCGATGCGTTAATTTCTCTTCTCTACTGTATGAGTTATGATGGATGCATTTGCGCTGTGAACCTGCTTTTAAGACGACTAATATTTTTACTGTAGACTGATTAGTCTCTCAACCACGTGATACACTAATTAACATACTTATTCTCACTTTATTTAATGGTAACGTGAAAACTTGAAGAACTTCTTGTTTACCTTCTAATCAGTTTACTTCATGTATAAAAACTATTGACACAAACCTTGGTTTTAAAATCACACTAAAAAATCGAATACGAATAATTATTTGCTTATTTAAATTTATTGCTTATGTACTTATATTTCTTTTGATTACAAAAAAATACACATTTTTCATTGGATATATTTATTTACATCTTTTCAACCAATGCTGGACTTTTCAAACTTTATTTAACTGTCATCCTTAAAAATACTTGTTCAAGCATGTAAAAAATGGCAAAAATTTATAAACCTGAGATAAATTCAATTCCTTAAAGGTATTTCTTTCAATTGAAAGCACCAATTCAACCAACAAAACTGCTTCACAGTTAACTTATTCGCAAATCTTTAGAGATAGAAATCGGGATTTAATGTTACTCGCTTGTTAACTTCTATCTCTATCCAACTTTCTCTTGCCCTTTCCTTTCTTATTTCTTTCTCCAGAACTTTTCTCAGCTTGACAATGAAAATAGATATAGTGTGGAATAAAACTTACCCATCTAAAGTGAGATTACTTCCTCAGATCAAAGAATCTATTTATTTGAAAATTATTTCTTTCACTTTCATTTATATAAATTCAGGTTATATTTTTCAAGTGTTAATAAATAAATAAAATTCTTTTATATATTGAAATTCTTTACATGCTTACACATTAAATAATTTCAATGAATTTTTTGATTGAATATTTCTAGCATTATGTATATAAATATATATAATCAATGATATAATATATCTAGATTTCAGCCATTTATTTTTCAAAGTTGGTTTATAACAGGAAAAAGTTCAAAGTAAATTATAAATTTTAATTAAATTTCTTGAATTTCTCAAAATTGCTTCTTTTGAGTCTTTTAAATATCTATAGCCAAACAGAAAAACTTTATAATATATTTTGAAAATTTAATCTAGGACTTTATTGAAGAAACACATTTCAATGCTGATATTACAATGATGAGTTTCTAACCGTTAGATGTAAAAGAAAGAAATTTTAGTTTCTATTTGTAAAATGGAGACAACCAAAGTTACAACATTGCAATTAAGGCAAACATTTAAAATGGACAGACCAATGTAAGAATATAGAATGAACGAAAGTATTAAAACAATGCGATTTTAATAATATATGATTAACAAGTAAAGTACATTGAAACATTAATCACCAAAATGGTTCACACATTTTTGTAAATTGTTTATTGTATTACCAAAAACAAAGTTTAGGCATAATTGTTTTGCACTGAAGTTAAAATCCAGTTGCATAGTCAATGTTTTTTAAACAAGAAAATTGCAATGGTAAACAAAAATTTCTACTTTTGATATCTGGTTTCCAATTTATTATTCTTACCTCATTCCAAACCTTACGTAAAAATATACCTCTTCCAAACGCTTAGAAAATATTACAAAAAGATAAGCTTTCTAAAGAAATGATAACTTAGATAAATATTAAGGAATCTTCTAAAAGTTAATGAACAATTATAATCTGAATGATTTGTAATTAATATTTTAAATGCATTAGAATAAGGATTACCTTAAGAAAGTAATCAAAGAGCAGCGAATCTGCTCAAACTCTAGGCCTAACTAGTATTACTTAAACGTATATGCTAAAGGTTATATAAGATGCCTTAAAAAACAATTAAATAATTGTCAGCTGTTACATTATCACCTAATAAATTAAATTAGTTGAAGATAGTTACACTTTAAAATAATTTTGAAAAAATATGGGTTTAAAATACATTTATTTGGTTAAAAATAACTCCGATTTCCCTTGTAATGATCATAAAATGGACTGGAATTTACATAACAGAATTATTCATTTATTTTATAAGGAACTCTACTGTAGTTTCTAAAATATGGTAAGAAATATGAAGAGATGTTGCCAACCATATAACTAGGGTACCATTGATGGTTTTAATCATTGATAGTTAATAGTCTAAGAACACCATTTATAACCTAGGCTATCATAGATACATTGATTCAAAAGTGAACAAATAAATATCCATTAGTTCTAATTACATTCTTTACAGTTTCATAACATTCTTCAAAGCAATGAATTATTGTGATTGTTTATACTAGTTTTTTATACGTTTCAAATTGCATAATCTTCATAAAACCTTTAAGGGTATTCGTGTAATGTCACTATTTCTTCTTACATGTTTTAAATATTTTATAGGCTACAGTTGCGTCAATAAAATTTAGTTGCTATATGTAAGGGCATAATTTAATGCTAAACACGATACTTATAGAATTTTTTTATTCATCAAGACATTCATCATCTTTATTTGCCCAAAAATATTGGGAAAATAATCTTTCCAAGTTATTTATAGTTAAAAATTGTTTTATAATTTCGGAATATATACCTATACTATAAACAAAAATTTTTTAAGCAGACACATATAATAAGATTATGCTAACTTATAAAGCCTCCTTAATATAATATAGATACCTTTAGTAAAATCTATAGAAACGCATTTATAAATTTTAACAATTTGCACATCGCTTTCATCTTTTGAATTAGAGCTGAAAACCCCACAAAAATTTTAGTTTTTTAGATTACAGTCTTTTCTGTAATCCAAAATATTTTGAGATATTCAGTAATAAAAAATTATCTGCGAAAATTTCATTCAAAGAAACATTTTCGTCTTGTTTATGTATTTAAATTGTAAAACTTAAAATGCTTAAAATCTTTTTTCGAAAATAAATATAGAAGGAAATTAATTACATTAGCATGAATTGAAAAGAGGAAGTTTTTTTCTGGAATATTTAAAGTAAATAGTTGTTAAACAGAAAAAAAGCGGTGAGAAAAATAACGATTAAGCAATATTTTTTGTTTATTTCGAATAATTGAATATTTTTATTTATTTAAATTATAGAGGAGGGATATTTAATTTTTTTGTAAAAATAATTAAAATGAGTTCAAAAATCTTCATCACTACCATTCAGATACATATTTGATTCGTAAAAAAATTTCTTCAACGCCTTAAGTCATGCAAGAGTAAAGTAGTAAAAATTATTTTCAATATCTTCAAGAAAAAAGAATTTGCTCAGTAAAAAGTTTTAGTTTAATCGTTTTACTCTTCTTAAAGAAAACTGTATAATATCAACTCTATTAATTTAATTGCTGTGACTAGATGTTTGGAATTCTTGTTTACGTTAATGATGCATCAGTTCCGTAATTTTTTCTTGACAATATTTTAAGTATTTTTTTTATTTTCTGGAATATTAGGATGGCTTCAGATAACTACTTCTACAAATATAATTTAATTTAATATTAACATCAGCAAGTGATATTTTAAAGTTTAAATTTTAGTATAAAATGTTTAAAAAATAAATTCCATCATTAAATTTTTGGCTCTAAATTTGAAGGAAATCAAATCATTTTAATAACTTGAATGAACGAAATTGAAAATCAAGTCGCATTATAGTTTGCCGCAAAGTAGGAATTATCAACAAATAGAAATTGAAATAAAAATATAAAAAGATTTTATTGCAAATGTTTTGGCATTATGAATAAAAGAATTCAAATTGTGATTTATTACTCTTTGTAATTTTTATATAGGGTTTATAATTAAGCTTCCGTCACATGAACTTATTTAGTTGTAATATGAGTTGAACGGTTAGCGCTCTATCAATTAATCGCTCGAAAAAGCGAGTCCTACACTCAACTGTGTACGTTAAATGTATAGTAGGCTTGGAATTGCTGTATACTGTAGGTGTATTATTTCGTTTTCAAAAGGTGGTCATGGAGCAATGAAACACATTAATCCTGCCTTTTGTGTTTACGCGGTTTTCATAAAATCTTAAATTTAAAAGTTCTTGAATTCGACAATAGTAATAAATATTTAAGATATACTACCCATGGACAATTGTAAAACAGTACATTTAATATAAAAAAGATTTGAGTTCGATTATTGGATTTCGAAATAATGAAAAAGGAATGATGGATTTCTTTATTCAATGGAATTTTTTATTTAGTAATGCAAGATGGAGCAAAATATATTATGATTTTAATAAAGCCAATTTACCGATTTTTTATTTAAAAAAAGGTCACTATATACGTCTAGCAAAAATGCCTTAAGTATTATATTCTATTTTTATATAAGAAAAATTTAAAAGTAATTATTTTTGAAATACATCACTGAAAATTAAGAATGATAATATAGAATCAAAAACTAATAAATATGTGCGAAATACTGAAAAGTAAGAACACATGATAGAAAGAATTGATAAAAAGGTTGAAGAAAAGTCATACTCAAACAAATTTAATTACGGCAATATTAAAAAAAAGTTAAAATGTAAAATTAAACCGCACAAAAATTTGAAATAACTCAATAAAATGTTCTAAAACATTAAAAGTTTATTTAAAATTTGGAAATCACACAAATTCATTCTCTTGAGAGAATTAATGAAAATATAAACCAATATGCGATAAAAACAATTACAAAAAAAGCAAACAACAAAAATTTACTCCAAATCTTAAGACAAATACAAATAATATCATTCTAACAAGAAAATATATTGAAAATATTAAGTTTGATTTTTACAAACAATAAAAAACTTAAAATGTGAATTTACATCTTAAATGTTAAATGGCGAAAAAATAAGAAATGTTGCTCAGTATCTATAAATTCTTTTTTGTTTTTATTTTTGTATAATTTTAGGTTTATTCATAAGTTTTGCAATATTTATGATTTTCATAATATAAGTTATGTACTACCATGTGTGTAAATGGATTATATATTTTCTGAATACTCGAAAAATTAAATTGCATTAAAAAATCACCAGCCATTCCTTCAAATTTATTTACATAAATGGTATTATTGTAAAATATATTTAGGTTTGACATATTTTATCTGTTACCAAGGATTGTTAGTCTACCTCAGTTTAGATTATGAATTGAAAACAGATATTTTTAGATTATCTCACGTTACAAATGAATAGCAATTTCACAGGAAACTACTTTCTTCTCATAATCTTAAATATATTACAATTTAAATATTCTATTCATCAATTAAATGAATTACGGACTTATTTCAATATTAATGTAAAAAATAAAATATATATTGAATTTTTAGAGTTTATAAAAAAATTACTTCTTTAAACATCAACCGAGCCAGCAGAAGATGTTCTCACTTCTCTGAACTATGACAGCACTTTTTGTTGTTCAAAGACCAATAGATTCTGATTACAGAGTGCCTGACATACAGGCCACTTTTATTAAGTGTTTTGGTGACAGTTATTTCTGCAATAGATGTTCCTATTGCATTATACAGGTTGTGAGTTGTGACGATGTCGCAGACCTATTATATTTGGTTCTCAAATAACGATCTTTCTCGAAACCCCGAGGTCCCTACAACAGAAAAGCCTCCTCTATAGTCTGCTAACTAACAACATCTTTAGGTATCGTCTAGAAGATGGTGACAACTAGACTATACTAACGATGGGTAAAAAAAGAAATCAAACAAATGAGGATCAAATTATACTACAATGATTTAAAACGGCCTTAAGCAACAAGCTTCGCATTAATCACTACGCATTCAACTGCTTTACGATGTCATGTGAAATTTGAGGGGCAGGATGTGTCTACGAAAATCTTAGATACCATCTGCAAGCATATTTGTATATATGCTTTACTTATTTTATTAATTAAAACATTTCCCCCCTTTAATTGTTTTCATCGGTGTAGCTTGGATTTTGAAATTTAAATTTATTTTGGATATTTTACCAATATAATTATACATTAAAAATATAGAGAGAGAGTTTTTAATTTAGAAAATTCTAATCTCTTAAAATCTTAACTTGATTTCTCTACGTAATCTTGCTGTTCATCTGACTCTGAAGTTGCTCCTCTTTTTTTCTATAGAGATCTGGCCTACCAATTGCCTTTCACACGTTGTTCAAAAGAACTTTTTCAATAGTTTTCAGACAAAACCTTTATGGAATGTTTTTGAGTATTTTCTTCTACTATACTCTCAGTAACTTTTTCTCATGCTTTCATACTCTCAACAATGTGCTTAGTAATGACTCGGTTACAAATAGTTTTGTATTTAAATATAATAATCTTAGCATTTTTTATTCATTTTTTGTAAAATATTGTAGTATATATTTAACGAATTTAATTTAAGCGTTAAATAAAACACACAAATGTTTAAATTGCCTGAATTCTCTTTTAATAATTCTTTTACATTTTCATATATCTTTTTATGTAATGCGTAATACCAGCAAATCTGTTGAAATTTATTCTAATTTTGCGTAGCAATTTATTTTGATCGTTAAAAACTCATTCCAATTAAAAAATAAAATTATCATTTCAATTCACTTCTTGCAGAACTTCCTCAACAATTTGGTGAGGCTTTTTTGTGATGCATATTCCCAATGTCTCAATAGGTATATCAGCAATTTTCCTACTGAAATTTATGCGAATATAAAGAAACAATTTATTTTGCTCTTTAATTTTGTACCCAACAATATTTAAATTCACCTATAATTGAATTGATT
The DNA here is from genome assembly GCA_026290005.1 of Latrodectus geometricus. Taxonomy (NCBI): domain Eukaryota; kingdom Metazoa; phylum Arthropoda; class Arachnida; order Araneae; family Theridiidae; genus Latrodectus; species Latrodectus geometricus. The sequence continues at coordinate 29,321 of JAPDSC010043117.1, forward strand.
GAATACATATATACATCAATTCAATGTGATTCTCTCCTAAATTCCTTTACATTTTCTTGGAGTGACTTTTATAATGTGTAATAGTTGGGATTCTTTAACAGAAATTATATAGAAATTTTGCAAAATATGATATTAGATAATGATGATATTGATGCAAAATTCTGGGGCTTAAAATTAAATCTCGTTGAAATATTGTATTCATCAGTTCCTATGTCATATTTAATGATGAAAATTTTCTGATTGACCTTTAGAAACTCTCATTAAAATATGATAAAGTCACCAGGTATTTACAACTAATTAATTGAACATTTTAGAACTCAAATCTATTAGGAATAAGCTATGCGTGCTAAATTATATAATTAAAGTTTATAATAAATCACACACACAAACAATTATTTACTAATACTTCAAATAGAAATATCAATATTTTACTGAATACTTTTTTTATAAATTAATGAAAATTATTTTCCTCTTGTTGTTTTATATATAATCACCCTAATTCCGCAGGATTAAATCATATTTGTATTAATACAAGTGAAAATGTGTATCCGCTGTTAAAATTTTATAAAATTGTCAACGTTCTCAATTAATTTGCAATATTTAATTTTTATCAGTGATTTAAAATTAAAAACTGCCTTAGTTCATAATTTAAATTAAAACTTAATTTGCATTAACAATTTTTAATAATTTAATTTTTTGCATGACGGAAATGCATCATTCAAAATATATTATTTAAGTTTTTATTTCATAAAATCAATTTTAATTATTGAAAAAACTTAATCATAAGCCAGTAACAAATTAATCACCTAGTTCATTTTTAAATAACTTAATTTTTAACTAAATTAAATTAATCAATTAAATATTAAGTTTAATTAAAATGAGTTTTAATTTTATCATCTACAAAGTAATTAAATCTCTGACTTAAAATAATTGAAATGTCACAGTGATAATTTTACATTATACCATTTCTTCCATTCAGTTTTTAAAACTGAAGATTAAAAGTAATTAAATCTAATTTAAATTTTATGGTGTAATTTAAAAAATTTGAAATTATAGTTGCTTAAGGGTTTAAAAACTATCTCAAATTTCACTTCAAAATTATTTGAAAAATGGATTTTTAATTAATGAAATTGAAGTTTCTTATTTTGCTTGGATTAATACCAAATGTTTTTTCAAATAAAATTCTATTCATCTTCAAATAGAACTCTATAAATAAATAGAAATATAATTTTATTGGGAAGGTTACTTTTTTTATATGCAGCTTTTACTGTTTAAAAGTAAGATTTTAATTTCTATAGCTATTTCCACATGTTAAAGTGCATTTACTTAAACTATGCATTTCCAGTATTTGTTAAAATTGCTTAAAATTGAATAAATTGTAAAGTAGTCACTTGGAGACAACATAAATGTATAGAATAACTCATTAACTTGTAATTTTGAAACGTTTTCAAATTGATTCCATGTTGTAAACTGTGTTGAGTTGTTAATGAGATGCGAACAGCTGAACACTGATTTAAATCTTTTCTGAACAGCCATTGTGTACTGTCATTCAAATGATTTTTCATAGAAAATAAGTTGTATTCATTTGTTCCGAGGTAGGATAGCTGAAATTCACCCCAAGTTCTTCTGGACAGACAATTAGAAATAATATATTCTTTAAAATATTGCTTAGATTGAGCCTGTGACACATTATTCAGAAACAGCACACATTGGTAAATCTACAATAAATTTTCAATCAAATTCTCTTTAGAAATTTTTCGTACAGATATTTATATTTTTCAAAACTTTTCTCACTTATTATAATGCAAGCGTTTACGGCTATGATTCTCAATCACTATGCCACAGCTTTTTTGTGTGCCACCAAATTTTAAAAAAGTACATAGTAAAAATTATAACGCTTTTTTGTTATGAGTAAATTTCGCTAAAATCAAGAAAAGTGCACTGTAAAAGAAAACTTGATTTTACAGTTATGTACTTAGTTTTAACAGTTAAAAAGATATTTGCGACTAAATAGTGTTTCAATTTTAAGAATGAATACTATAATTCAAAATTTTAATTAATTGTTTCTTATTTTGTGTGAATTAAACAATAATAACATTTTCCATTTGAAGTTTTAGTTATCTTGTTTGCAACACATATTTTTGATTATTAATTTTATCACATTTTCTGAATTCAAAAATATTATACTCTAAAAATAGAAACGGTAAGTTCTGTTATGAATAAAATGTTTCTGAAACTTAAGAATACATTTACACAGAAAACTGATGGTGTTGAATGAAAATTGAATGTAATACAAATTTATATTATTAGTAGTCTTTTAGTAAAAGAGAGGAAACTATTTATAATACAAGTTAAAGTAAAAAACAATAAAAAAATATAATTTGATTAATTTAAATTCAGTTCTTCAACATTCAGTTCTTAAAATAATTTTTCAGACTGAATTATTCTAATTGGTAGACTGCTCTCAAATTATTATTATTTACGAAACTTTTTATGTATATAAATTTAGTAATAATTATTTTTTTCAAAAAATATCCTTCATTAATGAAATAAAGTATATGATAATATAGTATTTAATAAAATATAAAAAAATTAAATCCGATTAATTTTCTATAATTTTGTTTACCAACATATTGTACTATCTGTATTATTAAATAAAGGATAATTAAATAATTTGTATACATTATATGCACATAGATAATATACGTAGATTATTTAATATTATATTCTAATTAAAATAACTTTATTGTAAAAGATATTAATTTTTTTTTACATAATCTTACCATAGATAAGTTTTTATTGCAATATATAAAAGTGCCAAATGAAACTAATTTTAAAAATAAAACTTATTCATTTCATTAAAATGCATTATGTTCTTCATTGGCATTTTGGCATTTAGAAACCATAATGATGAGTTAAAAAAAATAACTATAACGTTCTATGCAAATTAATGAACTGTAGTTTTTTTCTTGTTTTCTGAAAATTGTTTTCAGGCATTAAAATTAATTTCCTGAAAATTGTTTCCTAAAAACAGATAACTTTTCGTCCCAATAAACCATATTAGTTTATGGTATAAAATTATTATAAAGTAGTTTATATATACATTTTTATTATTTATATTTATTTCTCTTGGATAAATTATTTTCTTAATAATTGCAATATGGTTAATTTTAATGATTTCATTCATTATATCATTGTTAATAATAATTTAAAATATTGCAAGGGAGTTAGTAAATATACAATTTCTATTGATTTCTATATTTTTTCTTTTAGATAAAATAATTCTCATCTGATATCTGTATAGAAAAAGCATTTCATTTATATATAAATAAAAATTATGACTTACATTATCAAAAAACTGAAAAATTATTAATAAATATAATTATCTAATTCTATAAATGTTTTTTATTAATGAGGGATTTTTTGGATGATACTAATACAAATACATTTATGTTTTTCTTATTTATGAATTGATAATATCTTGAAGTATCGACTCACACAATGCAAGGTGATTGATAAATATAGTCTCCATTCCTTCTTATAAATCTTCTCTGTTTGGAAATAAAATTTCTGCATGGCAAAACAATATGTTATTATCTTAATTGTTACCTTATATATAATTGGTAATTTCTAATAATACGAAAATAATGCAAGGTAGTTAATGAATGCAATTTCTGCTGTACTTTTTATTTTTATTTTTATATAAGGAATTTACTGCATAATGATAATATGATTAATTTTAAGAGTTTCATTTTCGATCAATGATAATATCTAAGCATATTGAAACAAGGAAAGGTAGGTTAATAAATATACTCTGTGTTTATGTTATTTTGATAATAACTATTATTTGGTTCCTTCTAATTTATTGTTTGGAAAAAAGGTATTGTTATTGAAGTATAAATCCTCTTATGTTTCGTAAATTGGTTTGTGTTAATAACATATACGCATTTTTTCCGAATTCATTTTATTCAAAAGTTATTCTTGCATCAAATAATGGAATTGTTAAAAGCAGCCATTATAAATAGTAGATTTTATTCAGTCACATTTTGCTGGTTATATTGTTAACTTTATTTTTAAAATTATTCTTCAATCCATGAAGACTAACGTTCTGTTGTCGAAAACAAACTAACTTAATAATTTCACTTTTTAAATAAAGTCTTTTACCACGCATGAAAATAGTAATATAAATTATATCTGGAACCTAAGAAAAAAAATTTCACTCATCATTTAAGAAAACGAATTACTTCTTATGATTAATTTTTAATTTGTCAGAAAAAAATAAAGTGTTTCATTATAATTTCTTTTAGCAAAAAAAAATACATCCCTGCAGGTACTTTAAAAAGAAAAATGTAAAATGATTAATCATTCTCAAAATAAATGTAATAGTTTTGTAGTATTTTCTTAATTCCCAGTTAATTAAGACAGCTCTTAATTAGCGCACTCTCACTATGTTGGAATATTCATCTTCCTGAATAAACAATTTCTTCGCAATTCTCTAGAGATTTAAGTACTTATAAAAATAAAATTGTATTTATTCTCCTACTAACTACTGTCCTTTAACATAAAATCGAGTAAAACTTACGCAAAAACTTTCCTAAAAGAAAATTGCTTTGTTGTGGAAAGTCGAACGTCAAAAACTCTAACGTTTCTTCAATAAAAACTTTTAAAATACTCAAACGCAAAGAAAATGCAATTATAAATGTGTCAAGAGAAAACTTTTGACTAAATATTTTTTATAAAAGAGTTTTTATATTATTCTGATATCTTATATTGAGATTAGTTATTTATTTTGTTGTATTTTCTAAACTTTGAAGGTGTCTTTCTTAATTATGAAATTATGGGATAAAAGTATGAATATATTAATGAATATAAAATAAGTCATTAGACTATTTTAGCATGCTCTCTCTTTGATTAATTATTTATTAAATAAAATTTTGAATTTATTTTCTAATCAATATCATTGTTTCCCTTCTTAATATTGATAGATAATATAATATAGTATAAAACATTAATAGTTCATTTACTGTGACTACCATTAACATTTGAATTAAAAGCATAAGATATTACAAATCTATTTTAACACACATAAAACAAACTACTTAAAATTCGTCATTGATTTTTGTGTAATATATATGGACACACACACACACACAAACAAACACACACACACACACA
>JAPDSC010043128.1:4481-22805 GCA_026290005.1 Latrodectus geometricus
ATATATATAATAAAAGAACAAACTATCTAGTGAAATTTCTGAAAATATAAATATAACTTACGAACAGAAAATAACTTCGATCTAACTGGAATCTCTCTTTCCCTTAGAAACACTTATCAAACTACATTTCCCCTTCCTGTTGACAGATCTTCCAGTTTATTCAACTGTTTTTTTAAGACTGCGATCAAGAGTTCGTTCCATTGTACGATGTATGCTTCAAAATGGGTATTCCCCTTTCTAATTTTTGCTGTCCTCGAAACTGAATTGGATGATGATAAGAGTTATCTGTGACGCAAGATAATTTCTGTCATATTCCTTGATACTCGAAGTTTTTTAACCCCTTCATAAAGAAGAAATTTTTGTTTAAGTTGTCCCATTGCATAAGTTTTATTTATTAAACTAATTTTTATTTTTATTTATTGGATAGATACCTAAAATTTTTTGACCCCTTCATAAAGTAGTAAATTTTGTTTAAGTTGTCCCATTGAAGAAGATTCAGTAAATCTTTTTTTTATTTTTATTTATTAAACCTAGTATTAGGAAAAATATCCAAGAAAAAATCTTTTGATTTTTATTTGGAACATGATTTTTTTATTTTAGGTTATCTTACAAGCTATCACGTGAAGAAATTTCGTTTAAATGTATCTTAATTTCAAATCACAGAAAAAAGAAATTAAAAAATTAAAATTTTCTGTTTTTACAAAATATATTTCTTAACCGTTATTAAAATCATTGTGAAGTTTTAAAATTTCCAATTAATTTAAAAAAAACTTTCCAATTATTACGAAACATTTTAAAACTATATTATACAAAAAAAAATCACAAAGCAGAGAAAAAAACAAAATCCTGCATTGTATGAAATGTAAACATAAAATATATTTCCTTTTTTATATCAGAATCTATAAAAAAATATTTTTTAGGTTTTTTTAGAAAATGACTTATTCATTTCATTTATCTTGCTAATTAATTGATCATCGGATAAATTATGCTTTCATTCTCTTGTATATTAATTTAGCAATAATAATCGATAAGCATAATAATCCATTAACAATCTAGATTACTGCTTGCTTAAATTGTAACTTGACATGAGATAATTAATATAATGTAATAAACATATATAAGAAGAAAAGTAGGCAGAATACACACAAACAGAAAACTGTACGTTTGTAAAACACTTATGGTAAAACCATAAGGTGAAAAAAAGAATACTTTTTTTTTTTCGGTTGATAGCTGTTGTGTTCTATATCTCGTTAAGTATCGATATAATTTCAGATTTATGCTCGTTTGAAAAGTCATATTGCGAGCTAAAAATATTTTTTCCTTTTTTTTTTATTCAGTTATAAGGTACAGGGGGTTAAAACTGGAAATCAACAAAAAAGAAATGCAGTACATTTACAGTTTTTTTTTCCTGATGAAGACAAAATGCAAGTCAGGCAATTGGAATATCGGGAATACTTTTTACGGATCCAAAACTGTTATAGCCAATTTTGTGTAATTTTGGTTTAATCGATTCCAATCGTGTTTTTTTAAATTAAAAAAGCATCTCCCACTACTAGGCTCATCATCAGAATATCAATAAAATCACAAAAATGTCCGAAGTTGACCAGGATGTTACCAGTCCAGAACTAAAGATCAGACACAACAGCGTGAAATCATTTGCAGAAAGCTAAACAAAAACATTAAATTAAGACTTGAAGTTCATGTTCCATGAAGATCCATTATTTTTCAGTACCTAATATAAGCGAATAAGCAAAACAATCTGTAAAAAATGCTGACATAAAATACATTGTTGTTATTTATTCTCTTAGTACAGGAAGACGTACACTAAACACAAACGCTAAACAAAATATGTCGCATGAAAGCTACAAAATCATTGTCCTGTTCATCCAACAGCTATTTCTAAGAGGTTTCAAAACAGTCAAGAATACGATGAGGGCTTGTTGATAGGGTACAAGATCAAAAGGAAGAATTATTTTTTTTTTTTTTACAATTAGGAAATTTCAAATGACTACATCCGAGCCTCGCCAAAGTCCTTCAAATGAAATATGCTTAACAATAGCCTTCTATGTTGTTAAAGATATGTGAATGTCGTGTGTCACAAATAATTGAATTGAACGTAACAAAATATTTTAATATGGCATAAAAATTCAAATTTTATTTATATCAAAAATATTTCTTGAAAAAGTTTTGACATTTAAAAGTCTAGAAATATTTATTTAATATCGCTATAATATATTTATTTAATAATATTTATCAATTAATAAAATTTTAAATTCATTACTGGCAAATATTAATTTATCAATAAATATATATATTTATTGATAGATAGGTATATACAGAGAAAGAGAGAGAAATAAATAGGTTCGTTTGTACTTAAGTCTACATACTTGGACAGATCTATATTCAGAAATATAACAAGCAATTAAAAACTATATGTTATCTTCAAAATTACATTTTAAAGCATGAAAAAAGAAATGAGAATAACCTTAATTGTCTGTATTTACCTTAATATAGCAGAACAAAATCTGTGAGTCTGCAATTTATAAAGTTGTTATACAATTTCGTATTTCTAGTACTTGAAGGCGAAAATGAAACTTATTTTATCAAGGACAACTACATGTTTACGATAAGGGAGGAAACGATTCTGGATGAAGAATGATACAATAATAAATATAAAAGTGAGACACATTACTACGTCACCGGAAAAAGGGTTTTATCTATGATTTTCAACACTTAAGCGCTCATAGCAATAAAATTATCGAATTCAATTTCCTCAGCTGGCATTAATTTATTCATCGAAAAAAGTTGCTTTTAAATTTTTGTTGCATTATGGGCTAATTATATTTTTAAGTTGCTTGCTTACTTGTGTGTGTGTGTGTTTAAACTTTTACTCAAACTTTGAAATCAAAAAGGAAGCAATTTGTTAATTGTGTCACATTCGAGCACATTTTAAGTAAAATTCTCTTTTTTGTAATATCTCTCTTGTAACATTACTATTTTTTTAAAACTGTCTTGAATAATTCGTTAATATAACCACTTAAATAATGGGAAATCCTGAAAACATTGTGTCTAATAGAAATATCAACCATCGAATTAACAGTGTTGCAACTCTTTGAAAGTAGAGATAATATTTTTTTTTTATTATTATTACTTAATAAATGGAAATAGAAACACAAATTTATCTTACTATCCCAAACTTAGAAACCGTACACTTGTTCCGGGAAAAAATGTTGTCTACTTTTTAATCAATATTGTTATTTGATAAGATTTAAGAAAAGCTAATCAGTTTAGGTTAATTTTTGAAATATTTGTAACATTGTCTTATAGCTATCTCCTTTAGACACTTTACTTATTGACCTGTCAACGGATCATTCCAAGCACGTAATCATTTTCAGTCTCTATTAACACTAGAAACAACTACTACTTATTAAAAACCTCTGCTTGAAATAAAAAATCTTATATATTTAAAGACAATCATGTTAAAAATTTATTTTGTGTACAATGAACAAAATCAATTGACCTCAAAAATTAAAAATATTTCCAATCGGTAGTTTATATTGTTTACGAATCTATTACGTCTCCAGGCTTTCACAGGCAGATCACTGCTCATTAGTCTGCCATGAACAATTGCTGAGGACCATTTAACTTACACTGGTGGGCAAAATTTAAGCAAAAGGTAATTTTTCTGCCATAACTCCCTGAGAAATTATCTGAGGGACATGAAATTCAGACATGAGACACATCATTTTGTATTTAAAGGAATAATTTTATACTGCTCAGGAATGTTCATAATAAAATCGAAGAATGGAAGTATATGTTACAAAATGATGAGTCACAATGCATGAAAAAATACTCTTGTTCCCGTGTATAGGTGGTACTTCGAGAATGGCACCGTTCGATGTCTAAAGGGACAACCCAGAAGTTTGATACCATTTCTACGGCTTTGTACATTTAATTGATGGGTAAAACAATTCTCGAATGCATGAAAACACTTTACGCAATAGCTTTGTTCAGATATTTTGACAAAATTATTGACAACATCCTTTTCTTGTTTCAACTCTATAATGTTTCTGTTTATTAAGCATTTATATTGCTTTGACAAAAATCAAATCGAGCTGTATGGCTAGCCAGCACTAACTCTCGATATAAATCCTATAGATTACCTTTGGTAATTTCAAGCAATAGTGGAATGATACCATAACAATAAAAATTTAATTTCATTTTTTTAAATGCTAACACTTTTTGTGACATTGGTCTCCAAACTCTGTATAAAGTCTCCAATCATAGCAGTTCAAGAACAATTTTTGTGACCATTTTGACGTGTCATAAATTAAATTAGTTTGTGATCATTATGTGTCACCAAAACTTATAATACCCATCTCGTGAAATAAACGATCATTATTCAATTATAAATAATACATAATATAAAAAAGAAAAAAATTATAAGTGAAAGAATATTCTTTCAAAAACGTCGAAATATTTGTGTGTCTCTGCATGTATGATTAATATTCATATAAACTCATGATTTAATGTATTAAATTTATCTAATTGATTTACGTTTAATTTTAAGATTATTTTTGACTATTTCTATAGGTCACTTAAACTCTTTTTAACACGAAAAATTTGACTTAATTTAGAATGTTTCATAATAAACACAAGTCGAATTTAATTTATTCTGATAAATTATCTCATTTTTGATGGATAATTTTCGAGTAGATTGTCAGATATTGCTCTGGACGACAAAAAATAACTGAATTATCACAGTTGTTGTTCATTGAAAGTGACTTTCGATAGACACATGCATTGAGACAAGCTAAAAGTTTCCACTTTAAAAATAAAAATTTGATGAAACATCCTCTTTAACTATAAACATAGCATTCACACTCCTGTAATGTTAACAATATCTCGGAATGATTGCAACCTAGGAAAAAAAAACGTTGTTGATAAGATAATCACACTGTATTGTTAGTGTGGTAAAAAGTTTCAGTTCCTTTTATTTGTTATCTTCATCGATATATTTGATTTTAGATAAGTCAGAAATATTTATTTAAATAACATACAGAATTTTATTTTTGCTGTAATATATTAATTATTGCTTAAGCGCAAAATCTACCATATGCTTAAAAATATTATTTAGGTCATGATATTAATAAGCCTAGTAATTCTATTTGGAATTTATGTTGGAGCACTTCTAAGCCTCCATTCATTATTTTTATAATCATATTTAATACTTTTTGCAGTATATTTCTATCCTGGCCCAAATTTCACGATGTATTTTCCAATGATTATTTTTAAACCATTTATTAATGCAAACAAAATGAATCTTATTTATTTAAAAAAATTTTTTATGAAGTTTAAAAGTTTTCTATAAGACTCATTTATATTTCTTATTAATGTTTGATTTTTTTAAAAATAGATTTGAGAAGAGTAATTACTTTTGCGGAAGATATGCGTAAATATTGATAGTATTAGTAGTGTGCACATGACAAAACTGGCGTAATGTTTTTGAACAATATTGTAATTAACCAACCCCCATTAAAATTTCACTTACCTTTAGAAAGTAATGGCTCTATTTCCCCCACACGCATTTCCTAAAATAATGGTAATGAAATCCTCATAAATGTCTTACCTACTTTCAGAAAAGTAATAGTTCAATTTTACTCATACTATTTTTATAAAATAATGGCCACAAATTTCCCATGAAAATTACAACACACCTCTGAAAATAATGGTTATTTTTATCCATAATATTTTCTTTTGTTCCTTTTTGAACAATGATATGAAAAAGCACCAGAATTTATCAGATCCTTTTTAAAATAAATCATCCAATATTATTATCAACAACGCATCCAGGTTGCTTAGGAAAAATAAAAATTTAAAGTTCATCAATTGTATTTTTCTCAAAAAATTCTTGAAACAAATCTAAAAAATGGCTCATTATTGATAGCAGAATTTCGATTTCAACAGCTGCTTATGAATTCCACAACAAGAATTACAGTATCACAGACCTGGCAAAGAAAGCCTTGATATATTAAGGACATGAGAAATACAACATCTTGAAAATAGAAACTACATGTCTCTACCTATCACTTTATTTTTTCTCTCCGTGGTTGAAAGCCAAAAAAGCGTTTAAATATAGTTTTAAACAAATTATTTCTCTCTTAGAATGTGAAAACACTTTAAATCGCATTCTAAGAGAAAAATAAAGAGATCCGATAAACAAAAACTTTTCTGATGGAAAAATATCGGCAAAAATACTTCAAAAATTAAAATGAATAGAGGTAAAAAGTATTCTATATCACATTCCAACTCCAGTTCGCGCTGCCATCCAGTGATAGTGAGAAGAAATATATCTTATGTTATTAAGAGGTGCTTTTTTAACTATTATATGACAGGAAGTTAATATAAATACCCCTTTCACTGTCAATCGCCTTTTTCCTCAAGGTCGCAGAAGATATATTAATCTCATTTTCGAACCGCATCCGATTTTATTCACTTAAAAAGTAAATATAATAATAAGAAATGAAAAATATTTACTACTTATGATTTTAATGAATAGGCCACACGATAGCACTATATGGGTATATGAGCTGTGAAATGGCTAGTCTAACTAGAGTATATCAAAAGTAACTGTCATATATGGAGATGAAACTGATAAATATCTTGCAATTTATTCCATAATTTTGAAACATATTAATAAAATGCATCAAATATTACATAAACAAAAGAGTAAAAATATGCAGCAAAATTTAGGTATGATATTTTATCTATACTGAAGAAATTTCTGTAACGCGAATTTATTTTAATGATTTTTCTTTTGCTCGGGTTGATCAATCAAAAATCTGTATCATATTGAAGTATATTTAAACCTGAAATCTTTTGATTGTGAGCACAATAATTTTTTTTAATTTTATTACATAGAATACAGTAATAATCAAGTTATTGCTTAGTAACAATATCGTTTACCATTACTGGCTACATTAAAATTAAACTTTTATTGGATAAATCACGAATGGATGACCTCAAATCTTCTTATGACTGTCTATATATGGCTTTGTATAACGTCACTATTTTTAGAAAGCTCTCCAGCATTTCTAAATATATATTTTTTCCACATCATAACTACCCTCTTGTGTTAGTTTAAATCCTATTCCTGGAATAACAGGAAGACTTTCTTTGAATTCTTTTTCTAAAAATGGGTAATAAACCGCCATTGCTTTATTTTAATATGAATAGTTTATATAGGCTTTCGAATATAAAAATTAAAAAAAATCTCATTTATAGCTTTAATGTTTTGAGCATGGTAATTTCTTTATTCTTTACTTCTAAGTAAGATTTCTTATACTTTTGTAAGATTAATAAGATATCAAAATTCTTGATACCGTTCTCAACCTCCAGTTACACTCAATACTCAAGTTATTCGTGTCTGTTTAGTTCTCATGGTGAATTGTGTTGAAATTGGGTATAATTTACAGAAATTGGAATAATTGATCACGCAGCCAGTTTCTGATGTAATGGTGATGTGTCCAGATTCTAAAAAGGCCATGTAAAACAGATTGTAAGCTCTTTTTTTCCAAATCCATCATAAAACTAACAATGGGAAATCTTATATTAACCAACAACCAACATTTTGTAATATCTAAGTTGTCGAATAACATGTTGTTATGTTTGCATTTTCATATCTTTCAGTGTATCATGGTATCACAGACAAGGATAACACTTCATCTGAAGTAGCATTTATAGAATAAGACCTACTTGAATTATTTAATAAAATATTTGACTTTACAGTGCTATATTGATTCCAGTTATTTCTACAGATCTATCCAATATCCTTAATTCATTAAATTTTACAGTATCCGAATTCTTAGATCTAAAGAAGCCAAAGCAATAAATCTTCCAAAACTAATTTTGTAAACAATATTTTGCTCATCCATGTGTGCCATATTCTGACTATGATTTCTCTGAAATTCGAATTTGACTTGAAACCCAGTAATGACTTTTTTATATTCAGTGAGGAAATTAACTACATATTTTATTGGGATGCATGTAGTTTTGCTATTTTGAGTAAGTTTGCATCTTTCTTTGAATCCTTGACTATACTCGTCATTAATTCCTTATTTTTCAAAAAATTCAGTTACTTTAGTTGCGTCTATCATAGTCTCATCATATTTCAAGGGTTTTCTATTGTTGTGTCCTACGTATTTAAGTAGAAGAACATATATGTAGCTTCCGAAATAGAACAGTCCTGAGCAAAAAGAATTACGCCTAACAGATGTCCTATGAGACTAGAATAATGAATTGGCTTTGATTTCAGAGTTGTCTAATGTAAACATGCCAGCGTTTATTATACCTATCATGTTTACATTAGACAACACTGAAAACGTTCAACATATATTGGACAAACGGTTTGGATTCTAGTTTACCAGGCAACATGTCATGCATTAACGTAAGGGCATCTGAAAAGAAAGAGAAGATTGGGCAATATAAATTATATTGCACTTCTTGCTTATTGAGGGGAATTAAATTCTCCATATGATTTGTTATTTTCATTCTGATTCTGTAAACACTTTAAATCTGAACTGGAAAAAGTTGTTTTTTTCAAATGATTTTATGAATTGTCTACCAAGGTGAGTGAAATTTGTGAAGGAAAATATGATTGAGAAGTGAAATCCATAGATGTAGATACCTTCTATGGCATCGCAGTGTATATAAATGCTATCATTGCCACCAGATAAATATGAAATGTACTTATTCATCTTATATTTCAGACTATTTATATATTTCAGACTATATTTCATTCAGATTCTTTTTATATTTCTGGCTCGAAGCCTAACAGTTTATGCTATTTGTTGCATTTTGTTAAATCGATCGTATACGAGTCTTTTAATTTGATAGCAATTTCTTGCTGCTCCATGATTATACCAAACAGAATAGACGGATAATTTTCAAAAAAATTCAGTATGTAATGGTTCAACCCTTTATACTATTAAAGAGTTGAACCATTACATACTGAATGTCCATCCAGTTGCAAGTAATCTAAGAGCTGATGACTTTTATGGTAAGAAATATTTTCATCTTTGATATTATCCCAAGAAACGTTCATTGAAAAGGTCTAAAGAACGATCTGTTTAATTATAGATGTCTCGAATAATCAGTCGTAAAATCTTCTGACTTTTATATTTTTTTTAATCCAATTTTAATAACACCATTTATTTAAAGAGAACATTTTTTCAATATAATCGATAAGTTCTTAGATAAGGGAACCTAAGACATCTAAAACAAATTTAACTTTATTTCTTTCACTAATGTATTTCATACAAAAGTAATCCTATTTGACAGAAGCTGGGTACGGTAAAAAGTTTGAATTATAACCTATTTTTTTCTAGAACTTTGTAAATATTTCTTAATACTAGCAGGAATGTATGCATGTTCTCAAAAAGTATTAAAGTACCCAACGACATTATAGTGATTCAAATCATATCACAGAGATGGCTTTTACAATATACAGAGGCTACATGAAATGGCCATTAGCCAACTATAGGAATTTTGTTGAATGCGTGGTGTTACAGAATATTATCGTGGCAGAGTAGGATATATACTCTCTATGAAGTACAGAGATCTTATAAATCTCGTTTGAAGATGTGTTTCATCGTCAAACGAGATGTATTAAATATTTTTTATGTATTACATAAAAAATTAATGCAATCTGATGTTTCCCAAAGACATTTTGAACGATGTTTCATCACTAGTCCGAGGTCTTAACACGAAACATCTGAAGAGGCTGCCTGGTCTGAAGGTTAATATCTAATTTCTCTGTGACTATGAAAAAGGCAAATATGAAACGTTGCTAGAAATTGACAGAAACATAAACACAGAAAATGAAATCATCTTAAAAACAACTGATTTGATATCTTATTACAAATCAGTTATACAAAAGTTATTGACAGAAATAGAGGAGTTTGTCACAAGGGCTCAGGTTGTACACTTTTCAAAATTAAAAAGCTAGAGCTCAGGACCAATAAATACAACCTATTTAAGAGGTTCATCGTACACTGATTTTACTGAAAGTGATTAAAGCTAAAAAAAATAATTATAAATGTACAAAATGAGGATCAAAAGTGTTTCATTTGAGCTTCTCTGCAGTGCACCCAGCGAAAAAAAAATACTCAAAGAGTCACCAAATGGAAACAATACAAAAATGAGCTTAAGTTGGAAGATATTGAATTTTATGTTAAAATGGAAGACATGGTATTCAATAAGTTTGAAAAGTTGAATAACATTTTAGTGAATATTTATTCATACGATGGAAAGATTGAAAGTTTAAACATATACCTTTGATAATGGTTTAAAATAAAGTAGAAAAACATGCCAATTTGTTTTTCATAAACAAGAGGAAGGAGGCAATCATTAACTTTGATAAGACTTGTCAAGACAATTTACAGTAGTCAATTAAGTAATCATGCTGTAAAAGTAAACCCATGTGATATGTGCCTGTCATTTCATCTCTCTGAAGAACATCTGCAAAAACATGAATTGATTGTAAGAAAAATAAAACAGCCAAATTATTAATGCCTAAAACAGATTCAAAAATAAATTCTAATATTATCATAAATCAATACGATATAATATATGAAGATTTTGAAAGTTTAAAAAATAAGGACACCTGCCAACCAGATGATAAATGTTCCTACATGAAAAAATACTAAATTCATGAACCCATGAGTTTCTCTCTTAACATTAAATATTTTTTCCAATGGTGGGCACTGGGTGATTGACCCTTAACCACAACAGGGTCAGAAATTGCTACTTATTTAGCGTTATTCACTGGGCATCTGTGAACCAAGTCAGGCAGATGACTAGTAATACCCACATCACACCACCACAAACCCATTTATAGGATGGGTCACATTCATACATTATCTCAGGAGAAAGGACAAAGAAACACAAGGAAAGAAAACATCGGTGCCTGAACCGAGATTCGAACCCGGGATCAACAGCAGAGGAGTCAGGAGCGCTAACCACTCAGTGACCGGTGGGCTTACATTAAATATATGCAGAAAGACTATAAACCATATATCACATATAGACGTCTAAATTCAACTAAAGTATTTTACGAAAAAAAGGTATTTTATACTAAAGTATTTTACGACTAAAGTCATAAATAAAATATATGATTAGAAGTATCCACTCAAGAGTACCGATAAATATGATAGACATAAGCGAATTGATATGTCATATTTTCGGGTTTTAACATCAAATAAGTGTCATTACCATATTCATAACAGTTATGGACAACATAAAAGAAATAGATCACTACCATTTAACACATCCATCAAAATATAAATCAAACTATAGAGGTCCAGCTGATAAATTATGTAACGTAATGTACTAACATCCTTCCATTGTTCCAGTTTACATTCACAACTTATCTGGGTATGAGATTCATTTATTCATAAAAAAACAAGGTGGTGACAATTCCTGACAATGAGGAAATATACATTTCATTCAGCAAAGAAATTAGGACCAAAATCGTAGACTTGCTTATATAATCTATCTTATAACTTAATAACACATGAAAGATATTTAAATTTTTGAAGTCAATCCATTTAAAATTTTTGCGATTTTTACCGATAAAATTTGCTATATTTAATTTCCCTTTTAAAAAAATGTATCAATGTGGTATTAGCCCGTGACATAAAACTATGAGCAAATGTATGAAACAAAATATATAATGCATCTCATTATATTTGAATTCACGATCATATGTGTAAATAGATAGATATAGATGTGTATGTAAACTGTTTACTAAGGCTTTCAGAAAACCCTGTTTAGATGGGCATTATCCTCCGAGTCTTTGAAACACTAACTCGTTGAATATTTTAGGACTTGGATATCAGATCTCATTCATCATCTCTCTACAGCATTTGGCAAATCGATGACGGCTGCTACGCCTAACAGAATCTGTAGCTTCTACGCGACAGACCCACTTAAATATTGCTGAACAATGTGATACGATAGAACAATGTCTCATTATACGATAGAACAATTATTGATGCATATTTCCCAAGCAGAGGATTTACCGATAAAATAATAACGGAATTTTATAATATCAATTTTCTTCATAAGTTGATATTTTAGTAAATGACTGAAGTCTTGAAATTTGCATTAAAAGTGCATCAAGATAAGATGATATAGCAAAGGTTACTCTTTAAAATAATTTCAGAAAATGACGATAACTATAAATGAAGATATTCATGCAAATTATTAGCAATCGGATAATTTAGAATCGCTAGGAATGTTACTTTACAAAATTATTTGAATTTTAGCTCTATAGTTTGATATTTCTGAAATGTTTCTGAATTTAAGTTATTAATATAATAAGATTTTTTGTATAGAAAGGAATGTGGTAAATACGTTCTTGGAGTATTATAAGATATTTTGTAAAATTACCTGTATTTTGAATATTTAGAATTTTTTTTAAATTTTGTACTATAAATTTAACATAATATTATCTAATTAAGACATTTCTTTTAATAATAATTTAAATATTCCTTCACTAATATAAAAGCAAAATATATTTTACAATAGGATAAAGGAAAATTGTATTCAGGCAAAACGCAAAAATTTTTCTCTCCCTATACAAATTGCGGAGTAGAAAAGCTTAAAATTCGATTCATTTGATGTGTTTAATATATTAAGCGTTTCGAAAAGGGAATGCAACGCATACAATATAAGTAATTATTTATTCTTCTCCTATCTCACTTATGTTTATTTAAATATTTTAGAGGGGGTCCATTTATTCATCTTTTGAATACAGACAAGGAATTTAAAATAAATACATCAAGGGAGAGCAAAACCATGGTTTTTAAATTGTATTCTTAATCACATTTGCTGATCAAAATACCTCTTATAAAATCATTTCATTACAACCCCCAATCCAAAAATACATAATTTTATTTCTTCTGGTCTCCCAGTTTCTTATGAAGCAGATAGAATCCTTATGGAGGGAGCTGAGGTGATGGAACAATTCTTTAGCATATTGAGTACCTGAAAATACCAATTGAGTAAGAAAATTCATATACATACTCTCTTACTAGTACCTTATGTCAACTTATGTTATAGTACCTTATGTGAACTCAATTGGTCACATAAGGTACTCTTCATACTAAATAACTGCTTTACCGCCTCAGCTCAATTAAATACTATATTTTAGGTGTGCAAATAATCATCTTCGTGGCCTTAAATTTAATGGTAAGCCAAGAGCTCTATCTTACTAGTTGCAAACGCGATGTCGACCAAGCTAACCCCCAATAACTTCTTTTGTGTCTGGGATTTAATGAAAAGGATTTTCTTATAAATCATATCCATTTTCTTAACTTTATGAGTTTAAGGAGCATATTGGCTTGGTGTAGTAATCTTGCATCAGATCGGCTCAAAAACAACAATAAGCAAATATTAAAAAATTAAGTGAAAAGTAAGAATTAAAATGCAAGTAAATACTTATAATGTTAAACTAAGAAAATTTTATTGATAACAAAATTTATGATAATGTTGATAACGAATATTACTCTTAGGTGTACGTCCCAAAACTATATGAATGGAAAAAAATAATGAAGAGTAAACGTCAAATTTCTAAATCCGATGCGAGTTTATTGAATTAAAAGTAATTAATTAGCATTAATAACTTCACGTACTCAAAACTGAAATAGAATAAAAGAAATTATTTATTAAAGAACATATTTCAGAAACTAAAACACTGCTAGACTAACAAATTGCAACACCAAGAAAGACAAGATATATCATAACAGAATTTATTTTGTAGATAACGTGTTGAATAAGTACCAAATTATTAAATTTATAGACTTGTGTGAAGTATGGTTCCTGCCAAATCAGTAATCACACTAGCCACCATTGTTTGAAATCACCGATGTCACAAACCTCGGCATTGATTCAAAAGATACTTTGGATGTGTTCTTGAGGTACATCAAACCAGGTAATTTAAACACGTTGCCAAAGTTAATCTGGTGTAGCAGTGAGGACATAATATGGATCAATCTTTGAAAAACCATGGACCACATATTTTCTATTAGCGGAAGATCCAAAGAGCGAGCCTGCCAAGGAATCAATTCAATCTAGCAATTGACGAAAAATCCTTGGACAATGCGTGCCACTTGTGGTCACGCATATTCCTTTTGAAATATGGATGTGGGCAAGCTTTGTAGGTAAGGAAAGACAGCTGTCTTCAACACCTCTGAGATGTGTAGCTGTATGTTTAAAGTACCGGCAATGAGTACTAGAGGAGTGCAAGATTGATATATTTACCAATCCATACCATAACACCGGTGCAGGATTAGTGTGACGGCGCATAACGCAGCTGTTCAGCATTCTCTCTTCACGGTGTCTTCAGATTCGAGTGCGTCTATCATGTTGTTGCAGACAAAAGAGCGATTCGTCAGTAAAGACAATTTCATTCCGTTCTGCCATCTACATCTTTCTTTCATCGCACCACTGGAGGTGTAGGTGTCTGTGGTTCTGCATCAAGAGTTGACGAAGCAAAGGACGTCTTGCAAATAGACCAATCTGTTGTCAAATGCTAAACGTAAACTGGATGATACGTTACAGACTGAATGTGCTATGCTATGATTCGTAATGCGGCTGAGCAATCCAACACTGCCATGCGCACAATTTGTCTGTCATCAAGTGAGGTGGTGTACAGAGGTTGATGCGATCGAATACGTCGGTATGAGGTACCTTCCTGCATACAAGGATCACATATCCGCATTACAGTTGTTTTGTTTCGTCAAACACGATTTCTATTTTTCCTGAAAGATAATCCACAAGGTAGCCCAACCTTTTCTTTGCTAAACCAGATACTTGAACAAAAAATGATCGTTATATTCTACAATTTATAATTTATCTTTTTTTTTTCCTTCCACAAGCAAAACATTACTGAAATTCTAATAATTTGTACATCTTAGCTCCGATAATGGATGTTGTAAATTTCATGTTATTCGTCTCCCTTCAGGATGTTGCATTTACGGTGACCAGCTGTGTATAAGCTTTGGTTATTTAGGTCAATCGCAGATGATGTTCTTATATCGCTACAAAGCTGTTGAACATTTATTAAATAAGTAGCAATGAGGTCTTATTTTCTTTCGCCATTGTTTCTCTCTGGAGATTGCACAATTAAAAATTTTTGTGACTCAAGATCTTTGGCTTCTTCAGATGAAATGAATAGGTATGCGGACAGGAAGATAAGCAGTTCTGTGGATTACCGGGTTTGTTATGGCGTATGTATTAGTGATATAGCTATTAGAAAAAAGTTATATATAGTCTAATAGCTATATCATATATATAGTATGATATATCTATTAGAAAAAAGTTATTTTGAGTTGAAACTGAAAGAGATTTCTTCTTACTAAAGATGTTGTTCAAAGCACTGGCCAGCAGTCTAAAGTATATTTCCGTAGTTTTAATTTCATGTAGGATTGTTATTCTGATTGCAACTGTTCGCCAAAATATTCTGTTGATTTCCCTGACTCCTTAGCTAGTTCATCTCTGCTAGTTTATGATCCAATATTCCTATATGCGTTTTTTATCCATTACAGACATAAAGTGCTAATAGTTGGTTAAGAAACTACCATTTATTGAATATTAGTTATAAAAAATAATACTAATAATTTGAGTTATTAATAGAAGTAAATCTGTTTTAGAATTTGTCCATATTGTTGCATGAGTGTTTGGGAAATATATATATATATATATATATATATATATATATAGGTACAAGGAAGAATATTTATATAATAGAACAAAACAACATGCATTAAAATAAATAAGACATAAAGGGTATGTTATTGATTTATGGGGAGAAAACATGGTACAAAATCGAAATAGTTCACGAGATTGGTACCAATTAAGGGATCTAATGTCGTTTTAGAACGAAACATTTTTAACAGACTCATTATTACTTTTTCTAAATGTTTGCACATATTGAACATGATACTTTTAGGTGGGGGAATGCAGATTTAATTCATCTAATATTTTAATTTCTAAAGTACTACTGCACCTTAGTAGCCTGAATTATTTTATTTTGAAGGATTTATTAAGTTTTGATTTTACTTTCGTGGATATAGTGTAAGATATATCAGACGTAGGACCGAAATGGTCTGAGGTATGCTTCGTAGGAAAGTATATTATCACCCATGAAAAAATTTAGATTCATAATTTATTAAAACAGGTACAGAGATTCAAACACTGTTTCAACTTACTTTTGATGTTAATCAAGTGTTTTTTCAGTGGTAGTTTTTTTGTCTTTAATTAATACCTAGGTATTTGAAATTAAGACCAAATATATTAAAATCAATATCAGAAACTTTAATAGAGTTTGTGTTTATATTAACTGCAAATTTAAGCGAAATATCAAATATCATGTAAAGTATTCTATGAAAATAGGTAAATCATTAAAAATATTTTGGTCCAGTGAAATATATTGGAAATATAAGGAAACTATTGGGAAAATAATTTAATAGACTGTGTAAATTTATTTTAAAGAAATACATTTTGAAAACTGTAATCTTTTTCCTCCTAAAACATGTGTTACTTGACCTTTGCGAAAATCAAGAACGACAATTCTATTTTCATCTATTAAAAATAACAAGTAAACATTTTAAGAAGAATTGAAAACTTTTAAATATAGATTAAATTACTTATTCTGTTCCATGAATTTCGCATACATACTTATAATAATTTGAAAGTAAATAATATTTCGGTAATTTGTTTTTCTATATTGGGTTTTAAAGTTAAAAAAAAATTATTTTACAAAAACATTTAATTTAAATGGAATAAATTGTATAAAGAGCTTTTAACGATCAAACTAAATTTTTTTTTATTAAAGTAATAGATTCCTTTAAAAATATAATAAGCAATCGTTTTAGTTCAAGATATGAAAATGTGATTTTAATTTGATTTTTTTTCTCTTAATTTCATCTGTGAGCTATACTTTAAAATTTATAGTTACAAATACATATATTGTTGCTTTTAATACCTTTGGCATACATATTAATTATACTGATTTTCTAGAACAATTATATGATTTTCTTTCACAAGATTATATTGAATTTTTATTATTTTACATATTCTTTTATAATAGATAACATTAACATAATATTAGAATAAGTTCATTTAAAAATTCTTATTAAATTATGAGTGTATTTTTCTGTACAATTTCATATAAATCATAAATATACGACAAGAGACAAAGAATACATATTACACCAAATGTTAAAATATATAATTGGCAATATATGTAATATTATAATTCACTCAAATTTTACAGCTTTTATTTTTATATAAATAATTTTTATATTCTATATATTTAAAATACTCGTTTTTATACTTAAAGATTTTATTACATTTATAAATTTGTTTTCTAATAATTCTAGCGTAAGGAAATATCAATTTATAGCTAAAATTTGAAATTAAAAATTCCAATTAATTGATTTCTGATACTGATGACTATATTATGGAAATAAAGCACACATACAGATTTTATTTGTATATTAAAATATTACTTCGCTTGCGAGTTCAATTAATTCCTTAAATCAAATTTAGTAAAATGATAAAAAAAAATTTGTAATCAGTATTAAAAATAAACTAATAAACATTTTTTATTAATTTATAACTTTTGTTGAGTTAATTCTTAAAAGTGAAATTTGTCCTGAATATACATCTAAGTATATCTTATAGCATTGGAATTGAAATTTAATAAAATTCATACAGTAAAACATTCACATATTGATAAAATAATGAAATATTTATTTTTATTTATGCTGGTATATAAAATAAGAAAGTATCAACAACTGTTTTTATTTACACTCGGAAATAAATAAACATAGGTACATTAATATATTTTTTTAATTTACAATTTTGTTTCATTTATTACGTCCACCCTTCAAAATAAATCTAGATTACTCTAGAGCAAATCTATGATACGCATTCACTTTGATTCCTTCACTTTTTACACTTTTCAAAGATTTTTACTTTGATGTAACACACTCTGAAAAAAAAACTGAACATAAACATTAAATGTATAATTTTAAAAAGAAAAAAAAATTGCTGTATTTAAGATAAAAAAAAAATGCTTAAAAACGCTAAAACTTTCATTTCAAAAATAATCAATAAAGTTAATTTTTGTTTTTGTTATAAACTATATTTCCCTGTTTTTTTAATACTTATTTATGTAACATCTGCAAAAAGCTATATAATTTTCCAAAAAAATAAAACGGCGAATTTCCATAAAAACAAAAAAAAATGAACATTATA
>JAPDSC010043130.1:0-21579 GCA_026290005.1 Latrodectus geometricus
GCATACATAACAAGTGATTTATAGATATATCTAGGCCAGAAGTACATATACATTGTTAAAGTATCTAACTACAAATACATTGTTTGTTCTTTCGTTTAATATAATTTTAAACATCATTTTGCAATCTTGGGTGATATATTTTTTTATACATCAGAAACTTTCAGCAGAAAGGTGAAATCAGCGAAAAGAGATCCAGTCACGATCCCATTTATTTGCTCTTTATTTTTATTTCCACTTTGATCCTACTACTCTACGGTTTTGGGTAACGAGGAGCCAATGATAGCCCTTAATTGTCACGGACGCTGAGGGGAGGGATGAAAGGAGACTTATTTTCCTCCCTCGCCACCCCCTCAAGCGTCTCCATCTCAGCCAATTACCTTCCTTCAAATGCTCTATCAATTCCTGGGAGCATTTAGAGAATTTTTTTTTTTACTTTGTCTCCTACTCCTTTTGTTAAGATTGAGTTCTTGTGGTGAAGTTAGAAAAGACAAGTCCCTCTCCTGGGTTACGCCTATTTCTAGTTCTTTGCTCTGTCACTCTCAGATTTCTGGGATTTCTGGTGGATCTTCTTTTCCATTCTTTTCCTGCTTTCCTTTTTTTTTTTCTTACCTTTGAATTAGCTTTGTTTATATTTGTTGAATGTAACAAGGGGGTCGTTACCAAAGGATAAATCATGTGTTCACATGTTGGAACTACATTTTCTACATTGATTATTCCGAATTGCGTTAGGAATATGGATTATAATCCGAAAATAAATAAAGCATTCAAATTTTTATAAATACGGATCTAGTATACATTGGAAAAAAACCCTGATTCGAATCTTATATAAGTTTTTCATAACTTTAATCCAGTCTCAGAGAATTCTTCTTAATAAATTGTCAATGCTTTCTTTTCCTAATTTGAAAAAAAAAAAAAAAAAAAAAAAAAAAACACCAGCGAAAATATATATACATTAATTTATATTGCAACAAACTTTTAAACAATTACCACTTTTCATTCTAAAAATCCTATTCGAATCATCTTGATTTATCATCACTTTTTGACATCATCAAATCTGTTTGTTTCATTATCATTTACTCCTTGTAAATAAATAAATTTTTCGTGTTATTTTTCTCTTAAAAAATTTTTTTTACTGAATGAAAAAAATTATTTTTTAATTTTATTGTAATCAATAATTCTATTTATAATTATAAAATTTTAGAAGTTTTTCATTCGTAAAACAGCTAAAAACAAAACTTAGTGACGATGACAGCTTATATGAGATAATTTTAAATAAAATTTAACTATATTTATTAAAAGGACTTAACTTTTTTCACTGTTCTGGAAAAAAAATTTGAAGTATTTGCAATTTTTTAAAATTTGTTTCTGATTTGAAAAATTTAAGATTATTTCCGCTTCAGAAAAAGGGAGTATATTTTGAATTCTCCATAGTCCATTGACAATTTAAAATATCAAGCGTGTAAAAATAGAATCATATAGCGGTAAAATACATCTGAAAATGGGAAAATTTTAGAATTTTGATTAACAGGAAAATACAAGGCAATATAAAAGTTTTCATTTGGAATGCCTTATAATTATATCAAGCACTATTTCTCATTCCTGAGATATTAAATAATTGTCACAAAACGTAATTTCCCTAAGAATTTGCCCAAATTAATATTTTCCAGGAAAAATAAATCAGAAACCCAAATTATAGATATCTTTTTTTTCTATTTTTCAAAAATATTTTTTTTTTAATTTATAAGATTGTTAATGGATATTTTTAATATTTGAATCAATTCATTTACTTAAGGATATTTTAATGACCTACTATAAGTATAAATTTTAAATTTTGCTTTATTGTGTTACATAACTATTTCAAATAATTAAAATTTGAAATATCAAAAAGAAAATTGAACAATAAATTTCTCCACACTAACATCCAATGTTATTTGATTTAGTTATCAGTTTAGCTATTTGATGTGACACTTTTATTAAAAACACATTTTAAAAATTAAATTTCATAAGCGAAAATTTTTCATGAAATATAAAAAGTGAAGTTGGCATAAGCTCGTGATATAGATGATGTGAATTAGGCTAAAGGACTTAGTGATTTCAGTAATTTTAAAAGTAACAAAATAATGAAAAATTGGGTAGCTTATCTCCTTACATTTCGCTTATACTTCTCAACTTAACTCAAAAATGACGTCAAATTAAGCCAAAAAGTATGATAAATTCATTGCTCAAAGAGCTCATTAAAAGTGTTATTTTTCCAAGTAAAGGGATACGGAAATAAATTACATTTTCCCTTCTTTTCCTTTTGCAAGTCTTGTTGATTAATTGATATTTGAATGAGGAAGAGACACTAGAGGAAAAGGAAGAAAAACAAAGCTCTTAACAAAGAACCTCGAGTCAAATAAAAGCTTTTATAAAAATATTGATGACAATAGCTAAATGAGGAAAAGAGTAGGAAAAAGAAAATATAAATTCCTTAGAAAAAAAAAATACATATAAAATAGACCCAACCGCCAAACTCTTAAAACTTCAATCCTTTTTCATTATGAGCAAGGCTTTAGAATTTGTAAAACTTGGCGGGGACGCTAATTCGCCAATTCATGCCTTGGAGGTGAAAGAGAAGCTATGGGTCGAGAAGCGAAGGAAGGCCCTTGTGAAATTTCAAATGCATCAAGAAGCGAGGGCACATTTGGGAAAAGACAGACGGACGAGCTAATTGGTCTGAAAAGCTTGAAATCTTTTAAGAGTCGACTTAATTGGGACGAGACCCAAGTAAGGTAATGACCGTTTTCAAGCGTATTTAATTAGCTTAGCATAAGATAGCTCAGAGACTTACTTAACAATGGCTTAAGTGTCTGCGTGCAGTTTTTGACTCGCCTTTTAACGATTTGCTCCTGCTTCGTTTTTAATTATTTAACTTTTTTTCTCTCTTTCCCCCTTCCTTTTTTCCAAGAAATATTTCTTTTTTTTTTTTAAATCATTCATCGTGAAAATTATACTTCCATTAATATTTGTTGTACATTTTTTTTTATTTTTTTTTACATCTCTTCCAGCTTTTTTGAATAAAGTGATTGCATTTAGTCTTGGAAAATGCCCCTCTGGCATTTATCCGAATAAAATGAAGCAATAGGGAAAATCTTCTCTTTCAGCATTATATTAATTCCATGCTTGATGGTGCTTCCTCCAACTCCCCCCCCCCCACTCACTCATATAAAAAAAAATGTTATAATTTAAAACAATCTTTTACTTTTTTTTTCTCCTTTAAGAGTAATAACTTTTTAAATGATGTTTTAGAAAGACTCAAAACAATATTTTTATTGTCTTGTAATTTATTTCAGTCAACGCATCACAGATAAAACACTGACCAATTTCTTTCGCAAAAGAAAATTAAAAGAAACGGATGTGGATAGGAATTCTAAATTTAAAAAAAAGAGCTTAATAAGAAATGTTTTAATGAGTGTTTAACATCTAAAGTAATAAAATTAAAACATTTTTCAAATGAATAAATTATGTTCTCCGTAAAAAAAGGTCAAAAATTATAATTCAAGCACTCTGTGAGTCAAAAGAAAAATAATAGACAGAATATGTTAACTTTTATAATAATAATTTGCAAAACAACAGGCGCGAGAATCACATTTAAGATTAGTTTCATTCTTTGGAATCACTGAAAAAAATGTTTAAAATTTTCAATTTCTTATTTATAAAAGCAAGACATATGGTTTGTCATAAATTTTGTATATATTTTTGAAAATTATTAAGTAGAACCAATAATTAAATAGGAAGATTATTGTCCGACTTGTATTTAAATTCAATGTTCAACGGATATAATTTAATAGCTAAAAATTATTTATTATAAATTTGAGAGGCATGCTTGAAGAGTAAGAATTAACATATTTAGTTTAAGCAGATTATCAAAAAAATAATTAGTTTCTCAATTAATTGCAGTTACTAATAAAATGTATTTGCTTAACCTGAACACAATTGTAAACCAAAATTTTTCAGATGGAATCTAAATCGTATTTACACTAGTTTTTAAAAAATAAAGTGAAAAATAATCAATGCTACATACAAAAAAGCTATGTGTAAAATCTACTCAAACAAGATCTAAAGTGTGAGCTGTAAGGTAAAAAAATTTATAAATTATCCCAGCCAGGAACATTATAACCGAGAGTTCACACAAAATTAACAAACCGGATATACTAGACTCCAAAGTATCATACATATTTTTAAGCATTTCTAAGCTTTTCATTTGATGGCTGTAAATGCACGATTTATGAAATGCGGTCAAATGATTGCAAAATCTATTGTTCCATTATTAGTTTATTAGTTCGATTTTATGGCACTAGATCCTTATACATATATCCATAAATTAAAGATATCCGAAAGCATTGGAAAATCGAACGTGAAAGGAGAAATGCCACCTATAGAAATATATATACATGCTCAAACATTATATGCAAATTACAGGAAGGCACCTGATGACACAGAGCGTACGCCATAATGAGACAGTGTAAGATGGAAGTATATAAAGATCTGTGGTAAAGAAGGAAATGTATTCACAGCCAATCCATATTGCACTCAGTGCCATGATAGCAAAGGTATGACAAAGAGGGACGCATGTTTCACGTGATAGAATTATCGGGCGCCTCGAATGCGGCAGTAAGCAGTAACCGAGGAACACAGAATCACCCAAAGTGTCATCTCTAGATTGTGAAAACGATTTCAAGGCAATGGAAATGTCAATAGATGTAACAGTACAGGTCATCACTGAGTGGCAACGCCGAATGATGACCGGTATTTGTCAGTACTCACAAATAATAAAACATATGGACCAGTAGCGGACCTGTCGCCTGCTCTTCAGCTGCAGGTACGAACGTTTCAAGGTAAACCATGGTCAGACGTTTGGGACAGTATGGTCTATCTCCTCGCAGGCCTGTCAGATGTGTTCCTCATCTACAGGCAACTTAATGTAGCCAGCGGTTCGTCTGGAGTAGAAATTAAGCAATGTGGGCAGAGAACATCACAATGGACTTGTTATGTTTTCTTACAAGTCAAGGTTTAGCTTGCAGTCTGGTTCACGTCAAATGTTTATATGGAAAGCGGTAGGTATCCACAGTATTACTAAGACAACATCATTGAAGTCCAAAATTACGGTGGTGGGGAGTTTTTAGACCTAAAAACTCCCCGACGCCTCTTCGACAATTCACGGTCTTTTAGAGAGGTATTATACTGCGTTTCAGAACAGATCTGCACGTTCACTTCGAAACCAAGACAGGCTATATTTATCGGGATATAATTCGAGAACAAATTCGTTTGTTTAGGGGTGCCGCGGATGCTGGATTTGGGTTTATGGATGACAACGCCTTTCTTCCTCGTTTGAACCTCATCAACGACTGCTTTCAATAGTAGGATATCACCCATATGGAATTATTTGGATTCTCACCAGACTTGAATCCGATAGAGCATGTTTGGCGAGGAATCACAGCCTGTCAACCACTTCCTACACCTGTACAGGACCGTCTTACGGTATTGCTTACTAAATGGAGTTCTCTGCTCCAAATACAGCTCGATAATGTGATCCTCAGCATATTTTTCTTAATCCTTCTTCCTCTTTTCTGAAGCTAACCATAATGAAATGTTCCTTAAACAATTAGCATTGCATCAGATGCTATACCCATAAATTTGACGGCCAGGCAATCTCCAAATTAACGCATCGTAGTACCTTCAGCAAAGCTTCCAGATCCACGAGCTATCGAAGAAACAGTTTTACTACTACATTAGAAACAGTCTAATATTGTCATATGACAATTATCAAACTTTTGCTAAAGAATATTGTATAATTTTACAGCAAATATTTAGGGTCTTTTTTAAATTGATAAGTAAGATTCATTTATATTAATATGTAAAATTTACTATTAGGAAAAATACAAAAACAAAAACACAATACGCTTTCACATATAATTGAGATATTTTGCGAATCATATGTGGGTATAATATAAAAATATGTAATATTAAAGTGGTATGGAATATAATTAATGTAATAATAAAATATAATATTAAAGTGGGTAATATTAGATTGGGGAAAAAGAAATCCATTATTTTTACATGAACATTTTGTAACTTCTTTCAGATTCGCTTTGTAAAAAGGTTTAAAACAGTTTTCATGTAGGTTTTTAGGTCTTGTGCAAAGCTACGACTGCTGACAAGTTTGATAATTTTTGATATTTTATTGACATTCTCGACGATGTTGTATCCATGCGAGGTGCATCTTTAGCATCCAAATACCCATACGGAATCGACGAAACAAAAATTGTATGTAACTGGTTGTTACAGTCTTATATAGGACGATAAGCACCTTTCACAATTTTAGCCACCCGGCTATCTTTTTCGCCGTTACAAGAGAAAAACGAAAATGTATCGAATTTTCTGTTTGTTGTCTTCCATTTTTGAAACCTTGTACTCGTAACTGAATTAATCAAACAAAAAACCGCAAGAGGATATTTTAGTGTCAAATGTCACCTTTCCAACGAGCATAAATCTGAAATTGTTTGATAGATACCTCACGAGATAGCGATCACTACAGACGTCTACCGAAAAAATAATGGATAACTTTTTCCCCAAACTAATATTAAAAAAAAAACATGCAAATTGAATAATGTTACCGAAACGAAGTTTCAAGATTATGAATAAGTTGTCAATTCTTCTTTTATTTAAAATCATTTATTATATATAAGATGTGCTCTCTGTGATCTTATGCAATATTTTTGATCAACATAAGAATTATAAACTGCCAAAAACAAAATCATGCAGTTATTAACTATACCTTATCTATGAATAACATATACTCATTATAAAATAGTGAAATTATATAATTAGTTAATACATAATAGAACATTTTTTTAAGTCAGCACATTCAATTTTATATATTACATAAAAATTACCCTAATTTAAGTAACTAAGCAAATTCTAAAAATTATTGAACTAAAAATATTTGCTCAAAAATAATGAAACGCGAAATTTAATGTAATGCTCATAGATTTATAAATTAACTAGTATTTTTATAAGATTCTTTTCGTTTAGAAAAATAAAATTGATTTTTATGTTAGTAATAACTAACCCAAAATTATATTTTGGTTAGTTATTTTTCTTGAATTTTGATACATTCAACTGTAATAGAAAGTGTGCCCTTTTCTTCAAATTCTATTTAAGCAGAAGTTTTATATTGAAGTTTTCTTTGTCTAAATAAAATGATGAAGTTTTATAAGGTTTGCCGACACCATAATGAAAGTCCCCAACGCAACCTTGAATGGTAGCTAATAAATCTCTTGGAGTAGTTCTGCTCTATATGTCGTTGTAGCAACCCGCATGGGGTGATATGTAAATGCTTCTATAGCCTCAAAAGGAATGCACCACCAAGGATTATAAATATGTGAATATCCAAAAAATCTGACGAAATAAAAGAACAGGGCTAAAAGTAACAGACTTACCTGTCCTGCTTTTCTCACAAACCAATCAGACTCGTAAAGAAATGGCAACCCTACGATTGCACCCGTAGTAAGAATTAGTCGTAGTAAACAATTAGAGCTTCCTAAATCCATAAGATACCAAAATTGAAAACTTTCAACAAAACCTCACATGGTACCAAGCCTACAATCATAAGTGTTATAACAGGTGGTAACTACAGTAGTTTCGTAAAATTTTTAACGACATTCCCAGCAGGAGATGGTTCATCATCCTAACATCAATAGCTGTACTTACAAACACAATATTCATTTCCGGTCATTAAACAGCAGTTGCTATCAAACAAGAGGCATCCCACTGCAATAAACGCGATTCTATCATTAAGCTATGGAAATCCTAAATTAACGAGATACACCAAGTGTTGATCCAAATATCCTTTACTAATAAAAATCCGTTGTCAGTTAAAAGCAATATTCGTTCTGTGTTTTCGTTACCTAGGTAATAAACATTCTATATTTATCACAAGTCTTTCTCTCCTAATTTTAATATTTTTTTAACAATAAATATTGTAGATGTAGAATTTTTTATTGCACGCGTTAAATATTATTGAGACCTTATGTTCCATAACTAGTGTGGTGAGGAGAGAAAGGTGCTAATTATATTTTGCACCCATCATTTAACATTCTATATTTTTACCACAAGTCCTCCTATATTTAATATATATATTTTTTTTTAATTATAATATATTGTAGATGTAGAATTTTTTTATTGAATTATTATATAATACGCGTTAAATATTTTTATCTTATGTTCCACTACAAGTGTGGTGAGGAGGAAAGAATGCTAATAACACATGTTGCACCCATCATTTAATTAAAGCTCACATACGAGATGTTTCTTGTTAAGTAGGATTTAACATGCAATTTGTATATTCAATGGAGGTCATCTGAAATAAATGGCAATCACCAAAGTCTGGCCATTTCCTTCTGTCTTTCACTAAGTTAGATAAATCTTATTTTTGTTTAGTTTGGAAGTTATTAACCATGTAATGTTGGTTCATAACTTGCAAACTAAACAAAGTTACAAATATTTATATACCATGCCAAAATTCTTATCATTTCCTGTTAAAGACCCTTTCGACAACTCTATTTTCAAAATATATGATTATTTTTAAAATTTTGGTAAAATTAAATATATAGACACATTTAATAATATTTAAAAAAAAATGCCTGAAATTGAATTCCTATCAAAATTATGAATTAAGAGATAAATGACATCTCATTTTCACTTAAATGAGTGTTAAAATATTTTTGTCATTAAAAAAAAATAAATTATAAAATACAGAAAAGTTTTCCATACTTAATTAAAATTATATGTTTACTATAGATGGTAAAAGCTTTATTTATTATTTTTTTTATTTAAGACAATCAATTTAATGTAATTAAGACAATCAATTAATTAATTTTCAAGATATTTTAATTCCAAAAGAAATGCTAGTGATAATAGCTTTTTAAAGGTTTCATAAATCAATTTGCTAAATAGACAAAAATGAAAAACGTGTGTAAAATACCTTCAATCATTTTCTTAAATTTAGAATTCTTTGAAAATAATTTAGCTTTTTTAAAATGTTCCTTTTCTGTTTCCTCATTCACTTTGAAGAGAATTAGTTTATAAGGAAAATTAGTTATGTGAAAGTATCAATTTACAACAATCCACATGGTAGCTTTGGCAATTTTTGCTTCGATAAGAAAATATGATGAATACAAGAAAATTTTATAAAAACAATAAAATTTTGAATGGCAAAATCAATAAATGGAGTGTAAGAAATTAAGGAAAAGGCTTTGAGGCTTATTTTTAACACGATTCAACAAGATTTTATATTTAAAAAAATTCATGTGGAAAGATTTTCAAAGGATAAAATAAATTTCTTTACAGTTCTGAAACAGGTGAAGGAATCCACATTGCTGGCCACCCAAAATTCAACACTCTGAAAAAAGCATGCAAATCATGTGAAGTTTACAGCATACATTTGCATTGAATTACGTAAATCATTAGCATTCCAGCCTGCACATCATGGATATAAAAGCGCTATATATTCCGATTTGAGATACACCAATAGTTTTTCGAGCATCTTGTGTATGTATACCTCATAGAAAACAATACATTGAGTGACTTTCTTTTAAGTTACTGAGTTCGACCAGATAGAATAATAGTCTATACAAATTACAAATTATTCTTCAAAGTGATTGTATTCTTCTATTGATGATTGTATTGGATAAAACCAAGCAACTGTGATATGGATCTATTATTGCTGATTGCAGGAAGGAACCAACGGGACCTGTCGCACCAAGCTTGTATTACCACTTCACTTGATGATAGGTATATAGTGCGCATGGTAGGGGTGTTTCGCTCAGGCACATGATGAACCATATCTCAACAGATTCAAACTGTAGTGTATTATTCGGTGTCCATTCATATCATTCAATGATGTTTACAGCTGAGTGGAATGTTCGCAAGGTGTCTATACCTTTGTTTACTCTTGATTCAAAGCCACCAATAATTGTACCACAATAATGTTGTGATGAACGATTGACATGGAAATTGGAATTTTGCAAGTCTATCCACTAATACTGGAAATTAGCATCTTTAAGCAATTTAAATATTATATGTGTTGTAATAAAATTCAATTAAATAGGAGAAAACTGGAAAAAAAATATTTCAGCTATATGTGGGTGATTATTGAAACAAACCCAATACTGATAAGATGATTGTTTTAGAAGTTTCATTCTTCTGTATCTCCTTAATTAAAACCTTTCAAAGATGATGTTATTGAGGATGTGAATAATAAATACCACAATTGAAAAACTATAAATACTGTAGGAATCAACTCCCTTTCAATAGAAATGCAGATCAATCATTCTTAACGAGCATTATTTGTTTCTGAACACTCCTGTAATGTGAAACAATTATTATAGGAATCAATAGAAAATACAAGTTTTATTCCGGAAAAATTACTCTCATTTATTATAATGTCTAAACTAAGCTCTCATTTACAATTTTTTTATTTTTTTACAAGAAAATTATTTAAAAACTTTTGTTTTAATATTTCATGAATGTGAAAACAGAATTATTATTAAAATATTCAACTACATTTCTAAAAATGTTCTTTGCATCAGTCATCTTAAATCAAAGAGTAAAATGAATGTGATATTTTCAAAATTTTTTGAGAATAAAAGTAGTTCATTTGGTAACTTTAAAACATTTTAGAACTGAGCTTTCTGAAACTTGAAATTGCTACTGGTCTATAAATTGAGCTGTCTATCAATTTTTGTTTTTTATAAAGATAACTTGACCAGGATCTACAGCATAGTCTCAAAACCCTTTAAATATACAAACTTAGCTGAAAAGAAAATCACAAATTGTTAAAGCTAGAGCACTAACTATTCTGCCTCTGATCCATAGCTTACAAAAATACAATATTAATAGAAATAGATTGTGATAAATTTAAATACTTCAGAATTATCTTGTATGGTTTGGAAGGTATGAAAAAGCATTATCCATAACAAACAATACACACAATGGCAAATTCAATTTAAGCAGGTATTTTTTTACACAAGGCAAAATACTTCATTTAACATAAAAGATCTATTTAACATAAAAGATTATATGTAACCTGAATTTTCTTTTTGAATCCTCACATGATAAACTTGATTTTTCTGGTCTTAAATACTTCTTGACAACTTGTAGATTGTCCAAATAGTCAACAAGAAATGCTTTAATTTTCAAATAGTCATTCGTATTTCCACAAAAAATAATGTGATATTTTATTCACTGATAGCCCAATAACTGTTGAACTTTTCTCCCCAGAAGAAAAGACTTATTTCATCATAATTAATAGATGAAAAAAAAAATGAAACTCTGAATTTATAAGCTTCTTAACATACTAAAGAAATTCTAGACAGCATTTAAATCTGCGCTTTGTGCCATATAATGTTTTGGATATCTCTTTTTAAGCATTTAAAAGCAGCCAAGATTTAATTTGAATTCTTATTTCATTAAAAATCATGATATCTTCTTTAAAATCAGTAAAGGTTAATTTTACTTCTGACACAACATTTTCTTTAATAGTGTCACCTTATATTTACTTCTTATTTTGATCCACATGATAAACAATCTTTCAACATCATCATAAATACCTGTTGGTATCACTGAATCTTGTGACATCCATAGAAGAATAAATTTTTTTTTGCTTTTATCTTTGGTGCAAATTAGTGATGTAGATTAATTTTATGTGTGAAATATAAGTTAAACACACTTCTTCCTAATTTTCATTTCTCGATAATTGCTATATATTTATAGTATTTTCGCAGGGAAGTAATGAGTAAACATGCTTAAACTGTGCAATAAAATATAAATAATATATTATAATTGAATAAAACTTTCCCAACCCACATTAAGATGATAATTTTACAAACATTAAATACAAAGTGATAAAAGAAATGGTTTAATTAGAGCTTTCTGGATAAATTTGAACATTATTTATCCAGAAAGAGAAGGCAACAGAAATGCAATATTGATGGCAATATGAATTTTTTTCACAAGTGTTGCACATCTTGCATGTTACACACGACTTATTATCTCCAATAAATTCGTCATAATTAAATATATTGTAATGGTTATTTCTCTTATACACACTTATACAAACAATACATATATTTATATAAGTGAAAAAAATATCACAGCTTTTTAATTTGATTTTTCTTATGTCCTTTTCCTGGGTTTGATTTTTATAAAGCAATTACTTATCAGATTGTTTCAGCTTTGTTTGATTCACATTAAAATAAAGAGATAATTTCACTTTAAATGTGAAATATTTTAATAGATAAGATCTTTACTTTTCAAACCTTGCATTATTTCATTTCAACATATTATTTCTATAAATTAAATATATTATTGTTACACTAAAGCCAAATTCATTCAATTATTTAAGTTTGTAATTATTTTAATACTTTAATATAATTTTTATTGTTCCATTTACTTATAATATATTTTATGCCAATACATTTTTTCCCATTACATTCAAACTTTAAATTTGTTTTCTTATAATTTCCTGTTTATAATAAATAAATACAATGAAAATTCATTTTCCAATAAAACATATATCTGTATTCTTTGAGTCTAAAAAATGAGAAATTAGATATAAATTAAATTTTAAATTTGAACTAAACAATATATAAATACCTAGCTGAAACAACTTTTTAAATTAAAATAATCACGTTACGAACTCCATGATTTCAAAATATTTATAATGTAATCAATAAATTACATCTATCAACACGTCAACTTTGCTTATCCAGAAGACTGACACGATCTTAAATTTACATATCACAGCAAGTTTCAGCTATCATGAAATTTCCTGTGATGGGCGTCTTTGGTTTTCAATGCAGCATTTTTAATGGCCACTAATATGCATAATAATAGCTAATTTGTAATTGCAATTTTTCATTAGTTCAACATTGATGAAATTCTTTAAAATGATTACCAAGCAACATGGTAAATAATAGAACATAGGTATCTGGTTTTTAACTGTGTTTTACTAAGCAAATAAAAATTTTTTTAATATATCAATCAATGAAATTTTCACTTAATCATTTTTCAAATATTGTTTTACATTTAAGTATACCCATATATGGAAATTGAAGAAAACAATGGCGAGTTCAATAACTTTTAGAGATAATTTAAAGGACTGATATATGAAATGAGTTTGATGTCAAAATAAAAAAAATGTTTATTGCCTTGAGATGGAACTGCAAGTGTTATCATAAAGAGTTTACAATGATTTGAAAAAGGAAAATCTTCAATTGTTTTTCAAAAATGATGATTTTAGAATATTTCTAAAAATAATTTACTGTGAAATAGTAAGATATGAGAAAAAGGAATGGTTGATTCTTTTGCTAATTAAAAACTTGATTGAATTATTAAAAATTAATTTCTACTTGAATATTTTAACCAACATAGAATTTTTGAAAACATTATTTTCTTCCTTCCTCAAACTGATTAACAGAATATATTTAGAAAAATGTCAAAATATAAAAATATTTTTAAACACAAAAAAAAAAAAAAAAATCTCTATTTATCAAAAACTTGTATAACAAAAATGCAAATAAAAGAAAAAAAATTCTGAGTTATCAGAGCATTCAAATTTAATAAACTAAATTCAAAAAATTATTGTTCAGATTTTAAATGCTTAAATATAAAAGCAAATGATATGTGAATCTACATTTTTTAAAATGCTAATTCGAATATGATTGATCCGATATTATAAAATATATATGTAAAAAACTATTTTTATTTATTTTATATAAAATTTATAAGATACATAAATATACTGTCACAATTTCATAAAACTGAATACTGGTCATGGTAAGAGCATAGTTTTATATATTTTAAAACATTGGTCATGGTCTCACTGATACTGTGCCATCTACTTTACCAAAATAAACCTTTTTCGCCATATCAATAAAAAGCCCAGTTTCAACAACACCTACAATGGAAGAAACAAAATAACAAATTTTAAATTCAAAGGACAATAGATAAAAACAAATTATTTCAGATTTTTTCTAAGCATAATAAAATTTTAGATGCATTAGATAACTTTGCAATTTGATATATGCATATTTAAGAATAAGTAGCAGAAATATTCAGAAAATGTCAATTAAATGTAAAATTACATTTAATAGCTTTCATTTACTTCATTAAATATCTATCATTAACAAAATTAAATTTTAAAAATTATAAAATATTCTTAATTAATCCTTTTGTATAAGAAACCATTAATTAATGATAAATTTTGCACCTACACTATAAGTCTAATTTGTATAAACTATGATTAAAGTTAATTAGTTTAAGTAATATACAGTATTTTTCTGAAACCTAAAACTTTTAGAAATATAATATCTCATGAAAAAATTTATTTTGTTTTTGTCCTATTAATGAACCTAAAAATATTTTAATTATTTATATACATATTTTGATGAGCAAAATTATTATTTTTAGATAACAAATTAGAACTATAAAATTTTTTTATTGAAATAAATGGTAGTGCATTTTTTTTAATATGCTTTTAAGAATATGAGAAATTTCATTTTGTTTTCAAATTTAAGTAATAAAAATCCTTTTATTTTACTAATGAAGATAGACAAATGAAATAGTTTTAATTCAGCAGAAATAAAAAAGAAACTATAATTACAAGGCAATTTCAATAGGTTTTTGATTTAATCATGTTAACTCAAAATATTAGTTTCTTGAGTGATTCTCCTCTTTTTTCTGTGGATATCAAATTAATCAAATATTGATGCATATGCTTTAACTGAATAATTTTTGAATTATCACAAGTAACAAAATTTCAAATGACTTGGAGCATAATTGGAAAAAGGTCTATGCTATTGCCTTAAGAAAAAAGTTTAGGACTAAAAATATTTCTTCTAAAACCTTCAAGATAGAAAACTGCTCTTGATGAACAAAAATAACACTTACAAGAATGGATAACTTATTCTGGATGCAAATGTTTAATACTCACATATATATAAATATAATACAGAATAAATTAATATAAATCATACTTTTTAATTTATTATAATTACTTACATTAATTAGAAATAATAAAAACAATAAAAGAATTAGTGTAAAATTTTTAAAGCATTTTGTGTGATTTAGTATGTTATTTATTGATCGTAAGTCTACATAAAATGTATGCAATTTAATCATAGTAAGTGTTTTTGAGGTATAATAACTTTTTTTTAAAAAAAAAACTTGATTGGGAGCTTATTTTAATGAAAGGAATATTTCAGAATAATATGGTAATAAATTGAAAATAAAACAATGCATTTTTTAAATTTTTCAGTTATTGCCTAATTCAATGATGTTAGAAAATAAGTTGCAGTATTGTATTATATTACTTAAGCAGCAGATGTACATAAAACATATAATGTTGCAAAATAGTAACAAATTTTTTCTTTTGTTCCAAGTTTACTTTTCTCCCATGTGATCTAAAGCTTCTTTTAAGAATAATCAGGAATTCTGATTGCATTGATAGCTGACACATTACTAAATTTAAATATAAATCAAGCATTATTAACACGAAATCAATAAATTGTCCTAAATGCTGATTAAAAAAATGTATTTTATTAAATGTTTATAACACACTTAATTAAATTTTTATACCAGAAAATTTCTAGATTAGTAGAAAAGTAATTATTTTTATCAATCAGAGTGCAAGTGCTAACAAATTAGGACAAATACTGATGTATAACAATATAATTGACAGTTCATATAGATAAACAAAAACAGATAAGAAAAGAATAAAACTTTTAAAAATGAATAATAAAAATGTAGGTAACTAAACATTTTAACATTTGTGTACTTTGAAAAAGGTCATAATTACAGATATATCAGACATAGCAAGAAGTTTGCTACTTAAGAACTTGTAAAAAAAAAAAAAGTGACCATTAATTTAGTCAAGTTTTAAAACAACTATATAAGTTAAAAAATTTCCCTAACAATCTCCAAGATTTCAAATAATTTTATTCAGTGAGATTTTAAATGTGAAATATGATGCATTTTATTATTTATGTATTCATTGCCAAACTATTTCTTTCTTAATTGAACTAGAAAACAATGATTTACTAGTTCAAAAAAGCATTAAAAATTTATATACAAATTGAACATTTAAAATCTCAAAAAAAACATAAGTTAAATAAAATTAAACTATTTTTTAAAAATATGGGAAATAATAAATTTTAACAAAAAATACTATACAAAATGAGCATAAAGGAAAATAAGAACGATTCAATATTAGAAAAAGATTTAATGAATACAAATTTTATAAAAGTTTCATTTACCTGGAAAAGATATTATTTCTTGATTTAAAGATTTCCAATCTACATGTTCCAAAGAAAATTTCCAATCTAATATAAAATTTCCATTGTCAGTAACAAGTGGACCCTATTGAAAAAAAATTAGAATATGTGCTTAAGTAAACAATTTTAAATTTTTTTTTTTTTTTTTTTTTTTTCCAAATTGATATTTTGGGGTAAAGTAAAAACAAAGTTGTCAGAACAATAAGTCAATAAACAAAATTTTATTAACAAAAATCAAACATAAAAAAAAACACAACCCACATTTTAACACTATTTTTGAAATTAAAAAAGAAATAATTAATCACAATTGACAGCACTGCAGTCAAGGGTATATAAAGAATGAGGAGAAAGCAGAAAAATATTGCAGCCATCAGGATAATGCTAAAATAGATGGTAT
This sequence comes from Latrodectus geometricus, assembly GCA_026290005.1. Classification (NCBI taxonomy): domain Eukaryota; kingdom Metazoa; phylum Arthropoda; class Arachnida; order Araneae; family Theridiidae; genus Latrodectus; species Latrodectus geometricus. The sequence continues at coordinate 16,771 of JAPDSC010043130.1, forward strand.
AATACAGATTTATTCAATGTTCAAAAGACCAAGAATATTTATTTCCAAGTTAAAGATAAACATGTGTTTAAACAGTTTTTTTTTTTCTTTCCTTCTTTGTAAACCTTACATATATATTCATGGTAAACTAAAGCTATGCATAACAAGTAAGCATAATCTAAAATTATAAATTTAACACAATTTTCGATAATACCTACTAGTTATGCTTAGTACAAATGTAGTGGACAATGGATTATAAACAAGATGTAAACATAGATTAAAGAAATGCATTCAGGTAAATAAATGTAAATCTGTTTCAAATGATCCAGACAAACAAGAAACTATATCACAATTTCTTCAATGGTATTTAAGTAAAAATTGCTGAATAAGGCATCCTGCAACCGATTTAGGTAAATGCACTCACATTAACTACAGTTCAATTGGCAATAAAATATATGGAATTTGCATGTAACATAAAACTAGAACTATTCCACACCAGCACCACATTCAGATTCCAATAAATGTAACCGTATATTAGTTCCCCAATTGATGCTTGATTAATACACCTATGCTGACTGATATTCATCAGCAACTAAAGATAGTTTATTTTGTCAATTATGGTCGTTTTGGGGCAAATGAGGACAGGTTTGACTGAAGTTGAGAATTTAAACAACATTTCAAAATATTAAAAACATTCATATTCAAAGTGGAATAGAATTTAGAAAGTGTTGAACTGAGACCCACAACACTAACCATTCAGTTGCTAGTTTGGCAGTGATAAAAAGTAGTGCTAAAGGCCAAGATCATAGTAAAGTGGTATTTGCAACATTTGTAAGAAAAATTATCAAAAACATAAAATAAAAAAAAAAAAAAAAAAAAAAATCTGCATTGAAGTAAACAGCTATGGATTAACTTGAAGAAAAAGGTCAGAAAACCATTTTAACTGATAATAACTATGTAATTTTGATATCACATAAGCTTATTTAAGAGTAGTCAAAATATCAAATAAGAGTCTAAATCTTATAGCATAAAATTTTTTTCACGTAAAAAGCTTCACAAAGTCAAAAGCATCATGAAATTATGAAATCATTTGACTTTGAAAACAACATAAGCAAAACTTTTCTCTTTCAACAAAAAAATTCATTTAACTTATTATAAAAATTATCATTGCTGGGAAGCAAATGAATGGGAGAAAAACTGTATTTAACTTTTATTTATTTATTTATTTTTTTGCTATCTATAGCTACCATTTGCTAAAAGTAAGTGAAAGTTATGGATCTTTAGTTAAAAAAAAAATGTATAATTATGACCTATTGTATTCCTGAAATATATTAAGAAATGTTAAAATAGTTTCTGTACTTAGATAAGAACAAATGATTTTATGACTTATAATATTTTAGATTTTAAACTGATAATGTAGTTGTTAGCTACAGAATAAAGACTTTCCTAGAAAGTGATGGAAATCCTCCTTTTAAGTCATAAATATAGTCTTCAAATCTGACAGAAAATATTTTCAATAATTTAAGAATAAAATTTAAAGGATCTACAATTGTTTCAAAATTGCAACAGTCTATAAAGGAAAAGTACGATTTCACCAAATGAATGTCAAAAATTTGTAGTACCCATAATTCATCATAGAATATACAGAGCAATAATTTGACCAATAAGGAAAGATCCTAATGTTAATTTGTTGAATAAATACCCTTTCCTTCCTACGATTTTACACTGACCAGACACTTTACTTATCAGTATTGTTCATTGGCTACCATAATAATTAAAATTTAATAGAAATTATAAATTATTGATTTTATTATTTAATAATATTCATAATTATTTAATAGTTATAGCTTTTAAAATATTAAACACAAGTTTCATTTATGCACTGAGTAATTTACATGCCCTGATCAGAGACTTCTTGCAAAAAGTTATGTATTTTAGTTCTTAAGAAATATAATAAAAGGGTAATTTAAAAAGTCCCTTATAAATGAGGTTGTAACAATTATTTAAGAAAAATAGAATTAAGAATGGAAGACTAGAAAGAGAACTAAATTCAATATGGATGAAAGTTAATACTAAAATTTGTAGTGTCTTGAAAAATGGATGAAATCAATGTTTCATATTTATAGGAAAATTATATAATTAAAATTACTATAGTATTTTAAATTGAAAACATAATAATCTTTATTTTGAGAACTCATTTTATATTGATCAAAAAATATTATAATTGATTATATCGTTAAAAAATTTGATAATTATTCCAGAAACAAGAAATGGAACTTATTTAGTTAGAAAAGATTTTACTAAGACAAAAAAATAATTTACTGCTTTAGCTTTAGCCATTCGTAACTCTGCAGGTCCCCCTAAAGCTTCAAGGCGTTTTTTAATTGGACAATATGCCATTGGTATCACTTCAATAGGAATTCCTTGAGTCCAATTTCTTCCCAAATTGGTAGAATCTTTTCTAAATATTAAAAATTTTTATTAATCTATTTTATGAAATCCATACAAAAATTACTAGCATTAAAAGTTATGATAATCCTAAAGCATAGTGAATAAATCAATGTTATATATGTACAATGCTTGATATTATGGATTAGAAAATATTCAATTCATAATTAACCTTTTAAATAAAATTTTGTAAAAGATTAATTATGGTGTTAATTTACTTAGAAACACATTAAGGTTAAATGTGTTTCTAAGTAAATTTTTACAGTAAAATTTATACTAAGCAATACATATGGAAATAAAAATAACAATAAATTTTGAAATATATCAATCACATTTTTTTAAAAGTGAGTTTTTGTAAACACATAATTTCATAAACATTAAAGATATATACCAATAATATATTCTTTTTAAAAATTTAGATTTGAAATAAGTTTTTTTTAATTAAGAGTATTAATGCTTGATTTTTCTTCTATTGTACATTAATTGGAACAAAAATTTGCTCTGTCAAATTATTAATGAAAGGTTACCATATAACCAAAAAAAATCTATAAATTTTTTATACCTTGCAAGTAGTATTCATTGCTATTAACGAAATAAAACTTTTAAGCTGCAAACAATTCATTTTGACAAACACCACAAGGAAATAAATATCTATTTCTGCTTCATAATTTTTTGTAAAGTTGTGAATACCAGTGTGTATTTTCTATTTTATTGTGGTATGTCATAGACCATGTGATTAAATCCAATCTCCAATCAAGCAATATGTTTCTAAATTCCAAATACAGCAGTTGGTTTTGATGAAAAAATATGGTATTAAGACTACAGTAAAATGATAAATCTTCAATGAATTTATTAAATGCTAACCTCTAGCAATACATAACTCATATGTCACATTTTTAGAATTGTCACTTTTTATGTTAAAAAAAACCATTACACAATAATTTCATTGAAAAAATATAAATATATGTATAAAATTGTTGAATATAAAAATTGTTTCAAAGCTAATATAAACAAATTAACAATAATTTCATTTATTTCAATTAGAAAATATTTTTCCCTCATAACAGTTATTTTTAAAATTTAATATATTTCAGGAGATTTGAAAATAAAAAATTTGATATTTTAATAATTACAATCTATATAATGGCTATAAATATTCATAAATACACACTAAAAGTGAAGATAATTTATATATTGAAATTATATGTTTCACATAATTAATTTGTAGCAAACGATAAAATGTAACTTTTTTAATCTATGACATAAAAATCAAAAGTTTACTTGAATTATATTGGAAAAATCTTCTACCACATAAATAATCATAAATCTGCTCTCTTATAATCATTTAACAAGCAAAATTTTAAAAATCATAGAAAGAAGCATTACTTTTAAGAAATTTCAATCTGAAAATCAAAGTGAAAAAATAATTAAGGTCACAAATTTTCTTTTCTAACTAAAACTAATTTAAAAATTAATTATATATTAAAGAAAATAACTGTTAATATATGTTTTATTTTAATATTTTAGACTTGTAGAAAATTTGAAAGATTAAAAATAACAATCATATTTCACAAATCTATTACATATTATTTTTTTAAATTAGTGACATGATAATTTCAACAAATAAGTTAATAATTTATAAATCATAAAATCAATGAATAAAAAAATAAATTTTTTCATTATTTATTAAAAAATTAAATTTCTAATCATTAACAAATTTTTTCACCTACCGACTATCAGCAATTATAATAAGATTTTTTGTGCAAGAGGCTACAATTTTTTCTTGGGTTAAACAACCACCACCACCCTTAATAAGATTTAAATCTTTATCTACTTCATCAGCACCATCAAATACAAAGTCTAACTATAAAAAAAATGAAATAAGCATTCATAATTTTCATGCAGCAGAGAATTGCTTTTTTAAAAACAATTCAATTTCAGTAAATTCAATTTCTATAGATTGCTTTTTTAAAAGCAATCAATAGAAATTGAATTTACTTGCTAACTAAACATCAAATTCAAAATATTTGATAGCAAAAGTAAAAGATCATATCAAGCCTCCTATATTATACAGAATAATTCAATGACTATAACAGATACCATCAATCATGAAAATATTTGTTCATACAATAACTGAAAACCATCTTCCCACTTTAAAAGTTGCAATCAAATTATTTAAACTAAGCTATCTTTATTTCCTCATTTATATTTAAAACTATATAGATGAGCATCTCAATTATTAACAGAATGAAATAGAAAAAAAATGAAGTTTTAAGTTTTTGATATCTTCAAAACACTAAAAATGAATATTTGAATTTAAAATTTTGTTCATTTAACGAATATTAATATATGGGACACATATTAATATATAAATTGATATAT
>JAPDSC010043131.1:0-14288 GCA_026290005.1 Latrodectus geometricus
ATATATGGTGTGAATGCTTCAGGGAGCTATAATTGTGGTTAGTATGTCTGGTATCATATATACACCATTTCTTTTGTTCTTTCTCATAGATGCGCTTTTTGAATAAATCAAGTATGATTTGTTTCTGAACCTTTATTTGCAGGTTACAGCATTATCCTTAATTTATGGGCATGTGTGTACTTAAATCAGATATTCATGGTAAACGAACTTCATAAGGATTATTTTTAAAAATTTTTGCTTCATTATTTTTGTGAAACATAGCCTTGAACATCTAATTTTAAGTGATTGCTAAATCCTACTGATTTTAAGTCCCAAAATCTGTCTGAATCACTTTTTAAATAATATTTATTGTTAAGCACGATTGATATTTTAAACTTACATTTCATTTCCAGAACCTACTACCAAACAACCAAATAAGGGTTCATGTAATAGATTTTTCCATTTTTTAGATTTAATTTGATTTTATTTTAACACGTGATAAAAGTGCTCTTCTCCAATAAAATTGTTTTTTTTCTTTCTCGTGAAATTAAGAGACATCGTTATTTTATTGCTTTGATAAATTTAATATTTATAAATTTATTTGATTTGATAGAGTTAAGTCTTAACTTTGATGCAAATAGAAATATTTATGGCTGTTTAAAAATCTTTATAAGGATTAAAGATTGTTTTGAAAATCATTATTTTAATTCATAAAGAAGAGCCTTTGCTTCTAGCTAGGGTGTGTTATCAAACTTTTCTATAGTTCCAATAAATCAGCAATTTCATTCATACATACAGAAAGACGATTGCGAGCGCGAGACAAGTAGAAAGCGAAAACAAATTAATTTCCTTTTTACTCTTTTAGTTGCACTTTTTTTTATTATTTTGAGAGTGTGCAACTTTCCGTGGTGCGAGAGAAGGGGAAAGGCAGTGATTAGTCATCACAAGTGTGGAGCTTTGTATCGTAGTAATATCATTCAGTTTCTGTGTTATAATGTTTTCCGTTTTAATTTCGTCGTCTCGGCACTTGAGAATATAAAGCTTCCGGTGTAGATTTTTCTTGTCATATATTTGAAAAATGTTTCTCAGTGTTTGCTTTTTTTATTCTAAAAGCTTGCTGAACACGAAATAGGGAATACAAATGTGTTTTGTTTTTTTTTAATTTTGTTATGTCATTCACTAATAATGATGTGAAATTTCTCTTTCCTTTATAAATAAGAAGACTTAATTGAGGTTATTAGAGAACTTGTATTTGAAGTTATTGCATGAAAATTACATTCCAAAACTCTGTTCATATTTAGACCTTATATATGTATGTATAGTTTGGTTTCTTTTTATATTTTCTAATATTTAATTTAGCTTTAGAAGTAATTTATACTTATCGATTTGAAACTGGTTTATGTTTTGGGCATTTCACATCATTTACTATTGACAATATTTATTATTTGTGAAATAATATGAATCTACATTAATGATATGTAGGTAATTTAAATATTCAATGTCAATTCTCAGACATTTAAAAACATGAAATTACCAGAAAATTATCCTAATTATTTTTGATGATGCTTCTTCTTTGATGATAGTTTCTCTTAGGATAAATTTGAATTTCTATGTAAGACCCATGTTTTAATAGTTGTGATGTGATAATAATGATGTTAATTTCTTGTGAACATAAATTTCCTTAAAAGTTTTTAGTAAATTATTGAATTTATCAAATTAAATATGATTTTTTGAAAGCATAATTGTAAATAATATTATTTATGTATTTTATTCAAATTATTATTATGATTCATAATAAAATTGTTCCATAACAGTAAAATCTCATAATTATTTTAAAATAAGAGTAAAAATATGAAAGTGTAATTGTCAATACATTTTTAAATTTATTTTGTGATATTCATTTGAATGTTATTAATATTTTTCAATTAAGATCTAAGGAATTTCGGTCTTTTAATTTTTTATCCAGGATTTCTTGCGTGTCATCTACGTTTTTTTTTTTTAATGTGTTCATCAATAAATTTATTTCATCCGGCAAGACGTAATTGTAATTTCTCAGTTAGTATATTTTCTTACTTATGATGTCTCAATGTTTGTAAAATATATACTTTTTTTTGGCGTTTCTTAAAAGACAACGGTAAAAATTTACCGTCTTGAATTCATGTTTTGATGTCATTTGTTGATTTGCCATTATGTTTTAATTATGTTATTTCCCTGATACGATGTTCTGGTGGGAAAACCAAAAAAGAAAATCTGTTCTATTTCCTAAAAATTGTGATTCTTATCTAAGTAAACAACTTTTTATTTAATTTTAAAGTGAACATTCTATGAAAGAATAAAAATAAAAAAACACACTCTTTTACAAAACAACGATATCACTATAGGAGGTTTTAATGTCTTCTCCATCCTTTCTGAGAGAACTGATAAAATACTGTAGAATATATTAGACACACTTATGATAAAGACAACATTGTGAAATATTGCCTTCACTACTAGTGATACTTTTGCAATCGTGATTCAAATACCTATAAATATACATCAAAATCCTTCTTTGTTGTAAGCTAAAGCAACACCATTTAACATATCACATTTTTAATCATCTATTCTAATAAAACAGCTTAATAGCTAGAATTGTTTTTATACCAAATCATCTTATTTTTGCAAAACTTTAAATATACACTTGTCAGAAAAAGCTGCGTACAAAAGCACATTAAACATTCTAGAGAGTATAATAGTACATTATAGGGTCAACATTATTTAATATTCATATAAAGTATTTTTTTAACAATTCCTTAAATATCAGTAAAAATTTCAGGATGATTACGCAGATTGTTACAAATTTATAATTATAATAATTAAAATCTACACAAAACTTTATCAGAAAAAGTCTGAATGTTACAATTTACAAAGATATCAGCATTTATTTTTTAATATTTATCTATTTTATCTCTTGTGGTAATACAACAAATAAAATAAAAAATTATCTTTGGTTGTCATGATACATTAGTATTTGCAATAAGTAGACTTAAAATGGATTCTAAAGGAAAAGATATTGTTCCGGACAAAAGAAAAACCATCTCAAGACTAAGGAATGAAGATAAATGTCTTCGAACAATTGACAAGATAGTTAGAAGATCTCATTCTTCTATCCAAAGAGTGATCAATTCTTCTTCTTCTTCTTCTCTTGAGCTTGTCATATGTGTGGCACCTCTGAATTTTTGCATTTTGTACCATGCTCCAAGCCCAATTTTTTTCCTAATTCCATTGTCTTGGGTCACCTACTTTGTTTATAAAGTCTGATAGGCCCTCAATAGAGGTTAGGTGTAACTTTTTAGGATATGGATTACCTAGAGTAGTGAATCTTGTAAGGGCAAGATCAACACACTCATATAGGATGTGATGAGCTGATTCTACCCCTGCGTGGCATTTCCTACAAATTGTTTCTTGTTTAAAAAGCCCCATTGTATGAAGGTGTTTCCTGAAATGATAGTGCCCAGTAATGAAGCCTACAATTGATTGAGTCTTCAATCTTGGGAGTCTAAGAAGTTCAGATGCAATTTTCTCAGATGAGTTGAAAATCATGCTTTTTGCATGTTTCTGTCCAGGAGAGTCATGCCAAACTTTGTTCATCTCCTGTTTTTCCCATTTTTGAATGGCCTTCCTTGTAGTCTTCATGTTGATCCCACAAAAGGGTTCCATTCTTATTGGATTGAAAGAGGATCCCTGTTTTGCAAGTTCATCAGCTCTTTCATTACCTTCTATTACTATATGCCCTGCCACTCAAATAAGAATAATTTTATTCCCATTTGCCAGTTCCTTAAGGAGATTTTTACATTCCATTACAATTTTTGATTTGACTTGGAATGAGTAAAGAGCCATCAATGCAGCTTGACTGTCGCTGAAAATAAGAATACGCTTACCTTGGTAGACCTTCTTTAAATTTATCTGCAGACAGTTGGTAATAGCAAGAACCTCCGCCTGAAAGACAGTGGCATGTTCCCCAAGCCCTTTATAAGGACTGAATCTTGGTACCACGCCACAGACCCCCAGTCCTGAGAGGTTGCCTTTTTTTGATCCATCAGTAAACCAGATAAGATCATTGCTTTTTATTTCAATCGTGCTGTTTTTCCCTCCCTTTTTATTTTTCTTGTGAATGGTATAAGGTTGGTCTTCTGTGGATTTATATCCAGATTCCTTTCCTTACAACATTTGCCTACATAACTTAGAGCATTTTGCATTAGCTGACAAGTTATTTTAAAGTCTTTACCAAGGATGAGTATGACAATATCATCAGCATACCCCTGGGTATAGTAACCTATAGAATTTAGATGTTTTAATAGGCTATTTACAACCAGATTCCAAAGTAATGGTGATAATACACCTCCTTGTGGACAGCCTCTTGTTGTCTTCTTTTCAAATGTCTCATTGAAGATTTTCATTTGTTTAGTTCTATCCGAAAGCAGGGTCCTAGTCCATGAGCAAATTGCATGTTCAATCCCTGTATCCCTTAAGGCATTAAGGATGGATGGATGTGAGGTGTTATCAAATGCACCTTGGATATCTAGGAAAGTGGCTAAGGCAATTTCCTTTCTCTCCAGGGTGTCCTCAATCTTAGATTCAAGCTTGTGTAACGCTGTCTCTGTAGATTTGCCAGGTTGGAAAGCAAACTGTAGATTATGCAAGGGACTATTACTACCCAGGTAATCTCTGATGTGCCTATCAATGATTTTCTCCATAAATTTGAGAAAGAATGAAGATAAGCTTATTGGCATAAAAGACTTAGCATGGTCATAGTTTTTTCCAGGTTTAGGAATGAAAACAATCCTAGTCTTTTGCCATAGCTTTGGAATACATCCCAGTGCTAAGCTAGCTCTGTATATTCTAGTTAGCACAGGGATAATAAGATCCCCTGCTTTCTGGATCATTATAGGTATGATTCCATCAGATCCAGGACTCTTGAGAGGTTGGAAGGTGGAAATAGCCCAGCTCACTTTATCATGATTGATAATGCTCTTAGCTTAGGTCCATTGATTTCTTTGAATTCTTTTTACAGAACCAACGAAATGCTGCCCTTCGTTGCTATCAATATAAATGGCTCCCGGAAAGTGAGTTTTGGCCATTACTTCCATTACTTCTTTTCCGGTACTAGCAAATTTGCCATCCTCATCCTTTAAGGCTCCAACCATTATAGGTTCATCCCTTCTAAGGATTCTTTGGAGTCTAGCTCCTTCAGAGATTGAATTCACCTCTTCACAGAACTTTCTCCAGGATTCTTGTTTGCTTTTCCTAACATTTTTGTTATAGTTAGTGAGTGCTCTCTTGTAGTTGCCCCATTCACCATGTTTCTTTGTTTTGTTAAAAAGTTTTCTAACAATTGCCCTTTCAGTTTCCAAAGAGTTATTCCACCAAGGACACTGGGGCTTTGCTCTTTTGGTACGCATTGGGCAATTTTTATTGTATGAGCCTAGAATTTCACTCTGCAGAGTTTCTGCTGTAACTTGTAGATCATAATTGTCTCTAATATAATTTTCCCCCAGTTCAGCTAGCCCCATGATATCCTTTCGGAAATTCTTCCAGTTGGTCCTCATGAGGACCCTGAAGCGGCGGTCTATATTTATACTAGAGTCTATTTTGAAGTTGATGTTTTGGTGGTCTGAACCTGATGGTCTCCCATCAACTTTCCATTTCGTGATATTTTTACTAATAGCCGGTGTTGCTAAAGTAATGTCGATTACTTCAGATCGATTAGAAGTTACAAAAGTCGGATCGCTGCCTTTGTTTAAAATATCCAAACCATAGTTAAGAATTAATTCCAAAAGACACTCACTTCTTTTCGTGTCTGTGCTGCCCCAGACGATATGATGAGAGTTGCAGTCTAGCCCAAGGACTGCCTGCAATTTGTGTTCTACACAAAACTGCAAGAGTTTGTGCAGTGTTGGATCAGGTGGAGCCTTCTCTTCATAGGGTAAGTAGACAGAGCCAAAAACAATTTCTCTATCTTTTCCCTCTATGTTGAGTCTGACTTTCACTGCTGTTAGATCCCTATGAATAAACTCGGTTAGAGGTAAAACCTCAATATCTTTATCTATAAGGATGCAGGCTCTAGCTTCACTGTTAAGATCATAAATGAGCTTACCTTTTATTCCTTTAAGGCCTATGACTCTACCCCTGACAAGCCAGGGTTCTTGAATCAGGGCCAGGTGAAAATCCTCACCAAGAAAATTCTTAGCGAGGTTTGTGGTGCCACTTCTACTGTGGTGGATGTTGGCTTGAAGAACCTTCATCCCCATCAGTTTTTGAAGGTTTGTCAAGAACTTTGGCTTGAACTTGGTGAAATCCAATATAAAATTTATATCCCCTTCTCCCAAGTGTAGCCGCATCCATTTCAGGCACGCTAAGGACGATGGTTGGTCCTGATGGTTCATTCTTCCGATGGAATATATTCCAGTAAGTAGAGGTAAGCCCACCATTTTGTGCCTCGATTTTCCTCAAGAGCTCTTTGGGCCCCAGTTGGCTGCAGACTTTTAGCAGTTTAGCAATGATTTTAGTGGTTCTGACAAGTTTCCTTGCCTCACCGACCAAAAGAGTTTGCTCCTGCCAGGGGTTTATTTCATTGACAGTCTGTTCCAGCCACTTAGAGCTCTCCAGATCTGAACAATTGATAATAAGTGCCCCAATATCTAGTCTGCAAGAAAGAAAAGTGGGGGCGAAGCCCTTATCATTTCTTGTGATTTTGTTGGTTATCAACAACTCCAGGTCTGAAGCCTGTTCATCTGATAACCGCTTTGAAGGATGTCCCTCAAGAATGACCGCCATTTTGACCGCCATCAAAGTCTCCTTATAGGTAGTACCTTCAGGTCCTTTTTTGGCAGTCTTAGGGGATGTGTCTTTCCATCCTTGGAGATGATCTTTTCTCGCCTTGTTGTTTTTGCTTGGGTTTTTCTACCCAAGTGCCCTCAGCGATTTTTTTCTCTTTGATGAGTTTCTTTCTTTGAGTTCCAGAAAGTCTCTTTTTGAGTTTAATTCCCTCCATGAAGGCAGTCATGCTACTAATGGCTTCCTGACCCTCTTGGGATGTTGATGACATAGAGGTCATTTCTACCTCTTTTGAAGAAGGGTCCATTTTTTCCCCTTCAGTTGGTTTTCCCTTAGTATCCATTTCTTCAACAGAATGGCCTACTTCGGGTTTTTTACCTGCAAAAGCAGTAATATGAGTTAAGTTTCTGTCTTCATCAGCCATAAATTAACTCAAAAGAAAAGCTTGGGAACAGAAAAGGTCCACCCAGTATTGCCTGAGATGCTGGGTAAGGCAAAATACTCTAGAGGTTCGCCAGTCACACTAGAGGCTCCGTTAAGACACTATAACCGCAGTGCCATTCACCCAAGGCACGGATCGCATAACACCTGGGTTACGAGAGTTGGTTCGCGACCTCCTATTTGTTATTCAGAGGTTATCCTGTCATCACTACAGGATGTTCGGCTATCCACCACCTGCCGACGCGCCTGGTAGCCGCTCAAGCCGCAGGGATCAATAATTACAAGTTATCGAAATCTGTTATTTCAAAGACTTGGGGTGACATTCTATCTAAAATTACCGTACAAGAAATGAAATACATCCTGAAATCCGTATGCTTAAATCCAAGAATTACTGAATCTAAAATAGTAATTTATATTAAAGAAAGGTTTAAAAATTATTTTCCTGAAGATACAGTACGAAAAATACTGAAAACATCTGGCTATCATGTCTGTGTATGCCGAAGAAAGTCAGATATTTCAACTGTCAATTAACAAAAACGTTTAAATTTTGTCACTGAGTACGTAAATAAACTTTCTGAGTTTTGGGGAAAAGTAGCAAGGGAATTGGGAAAAGTAACCATCTAATGAAAGTAAGTTTTGTATCTTTGGCAACAAATGACGTAAATTGGTGAGGAGAAATCAAAACATGGTTTTTGAGAAGCAAAATCTTGTGGCTACAATTAAACACGGTGAAGATGGCTTAACCATTTGGGGGTGCATGGCAGCAAATATAATGTATCGATAAACTTTTATGGATTCCACTTTAGATCATATAGGATATTTAAATATATTAAAGCAAAATTTGAAGCAGAATGCACAGGATTTGAACCTTAGCAATGACTTCGGGTTTCAACAAGACAATGATCTAAAATACGCTGCTCATAACCTAAAGCTCTGGCTGTTCTATATTTAGAAAAATCAGTTGTATACTCCTCCACATCAACAGACTTAAATTCTGTCGAACATTTATGGGACCCTTTGGACCACATTATTTGGCATTATAACAAACCATCAAAAGATATGCTGAAAATAGAAATTATGATGGAATGGAATAATATTTTCTCTGCGAAAAACGACAAACTAGTTCACTTTATGCCTAATTGATAAAAAGAGATTCTTAGACATAAATATTTCCCAACCAGATATTAAAGTTTAATTGACAGTCCATAGAAGTTATTTTTAAAAAAAAAACTTTTCTTATTTCTACGCAAACTTTTTCTGACTGCTTTTTGTGTAATATTTAATAATTATTATTATTACTTTGAAACGATTTGTGTTATCTTTCTAAAATTGTTACTGATACTAGTTTGGGGAAAAAGTTATCCATTATTTTTTTGGAGACGTCTGTAGTGATCGATATCTCGTGAGGTATCTATCAAACAATTTCAAATTTATGCTCATTGGAAAGGTGACATTTGACACTAAAATATTCTCTTGCTGTTTTTTGCTTGATTAATTCAGTTATGAGTACAAAGTTTTAAAAATAGAAGACAGCAAACAGAAAATTCGATACATTTTAGTTTTTCTTTTATAATGTTGAAAATGCTAACCAGGTGGCTAAAATTTTGAAAGGCGTTTATCGTCCTATATATGACTGTAACAACCAGTTAAGCATAATTTTGGTTTCGTCGATTCCGTTTGGGTATTTGGATGCTAAAGATGCACCTCACATGGATACAACATCGTCGAGAATGTCTGTTAAATATCAAAAATTATCAAACTTGACAGCATGTCAGCAGTCGTAGCTTCACACAAGACCTAAAAATTTACATGAAAACTGTTTTAAACCTATTTTACAAAGCGAATCTGAAAGAAGTTACAAAAAGTTCATGTAAAAATAATGGATTTCTTTTTCCCCAAACTAATATTTACAGCCTACTCTTAGCATAACAACACAGGTTTTATTAATCGGGATCAATCAAGAATAAAATATTGCTGGTGTAACACAATCAAAAATCACTTGCCCTTCGTATAATGAAATTGATCCCACTTTATAAAGTTTTTAGACAGTTCAAATATATTATTACTATTAGTGTTATACTTGCAAGCATATAAAGATATTTATTTATAAATATATTCACACATATTTGTTGTTTTTGTATTATTTTTCCTCTGCATATTTCTAAATAAGAAATCTCATAATATGCATTTCATAAATATGAGTTAATTTTTTAATAAGATTTATTCATTTGCCATAGATTTACTTACATATTAAAATTTCTATGTTAATTGTATCAGTTATTCGCTTACTTTCATCTTTAAAGACAACGTTTGAATTATTTTAAATGGAAATATACAAGGATCTTTCAAACTGCTTACAAATTGATAAAATTAAAAATTTCATTATTTGATGAAAATTTTTAAAATACCAATCAATTTAATGTTTTCAGTATTATAAAACTTTGTTCAGTATTTTTTCCGTATTAAGCATGCAGTCAAATAACAGCAGATAATACTCAAAATTTTTCTTAATTGTTTCTGTAAATGTATGTCAAATTACATTGGTTTAAGAAAAATAAACTAATATAATAATCACTATGTCAAATAATTTATATTTTAATATAATGCAATACATAAATAATTCAAATTTTATTGAACAAATATAACTTATTTTTTCAATATCTTATATATAACTTATTTTTTCAATATCTTATATATAACTTATTTTTTCTATATCAATATCAGCATCATTTTAATTTGTGTTGTGAAAAAATAGCATAACATTATATATTAATAAAATTAAATTTATAATAAAAGTATTTAAATTTACATTAAAAGACATTATAAAAACATATATTTTTATCTTTATTCTGTAAAATTAATGTCCTTAAAGGCTAAAATATAAAGAAAACTTTTTATCTACATACCTTATGTATAGAGTCAGTAAGATTAATTTTACATGTTTTTTGAATTTAATTAAATTATGTAATATTTTATAGATTTTTATTTTTCATCATATTCTGATCTTCCCATCTTATTTTTTAGTTATAATATAATATTTAATAAGACATGAAGTCTTATATGATTCTGATATTTTTATATAAACACGAATATCTTTAAGAATATTTATTTTTACATTAAATATTTTCTAAGATTTTAATTATATTTATAAAAGCATCTTAAAAAATTTTCATTCATAAACGACTGATTATTATATGAAACAAATTAAATTATGTACAAATGTTTGCTCAGGTTTTATATTTTTAAGAAGTAAACAAATTATGTAATATATTATTAACAAAATGAAGCCATGTTAAAATAATAATTTATTTTTGTGTACTTTCTCGAGATATTTAACAAAGGTGTTCTTAATAAAATGTAATAATATTAAAGTCAAAACTTTTTTAAACATTTTAATTACACAACTTTAATTCAAACATGGTCATGTTTTTAAACCAAAAATATGAATTTCTAAATATTCTGACATTATAAACTAAGAATAATTTTGTTAAACTTAGCTAAATAAATTAAATCTTTCATTAACTCAAAATTAATTTTAACTAGTTTTAATTATGTCTCAGTAAAAGGTTATATTACATTATATTATATTATATTTATATCTTCATGTACAGTATCATTTTTTAACCAAGTATTGGAAAACATATAAAAAGTGAATTATAATGTAATTTAAAAGTGTAATTTATAAATTTGCTATTATTGAGGGAATATTTTCAAAATTTAGAATTGAGAGAATTTTAATGTAATGATTTTATTTGGCTTTAATGTATTGTTTTCTTTTTTTAGATTATTAGAATATATGCATGTCAAGTGAAACGTTATTTGCATAAATTAGAGTCAAAGATTTTTTATATGGCTTAGAAAAAATATGGCTTCTAAAAAGTAACATTAACCCAGACATCGAATGCATGCAATAGCGAAAATTTAGACTGCATTGCTTTAGCCTAAAACGTGAATATATCCTAGAATCTGACCTCAATGAAAAATCGCAGAAAAATTGCTTTAGCCCAAATCTCAACCACAACACGGGAATCAAGGACTCGACCGCAATATGGGAGATTAGAGCCATCACTTCGTGGGTACTTCCTTTTAACCCAAATCACTATCACATTCATGATTCAACCGCATCAAGCGAATGACGGACTCGACCGCACTGTGGATTTTAGATCCATTTTTCACGAAAGACTACATATCGCGAAAACATATCCATGCGCTTGAAGTCAAATTTTGCCTACCTTACAGAAGTTTAAATGAACTGAAGTAAGAAATTACTAAACGGTATAATGGAAATTACTTACATTTTTAAATATACAAAAAGTGGAAGAAAGTAACAGATAGATTGTTAAGCTCCGACTTCTTAGATAAAAAACAGATTTATTTAATTAAGAGGATATTGAGAAAATTATTCTTGCATTACACAGCCAATAATTTAATTATTAATACCTCATCTAATAAAGAAAGCACAATTAATAGACAATACAATAAGAGCGAAACATTAGGAAAAAAATGAGCACAAAAAACCTCAAAACTAATCCATAACTTGATGATCATTAACACAACGAAACATCCCATGATACATATAGAGATGTAGTTACCTAACTGCAAAATAATTCATTCTTTTTACCTTTAAGTAGAAGATTCTAAACTCAATCCAGTCAAAGATCCTTCTATCCTCTAAAAGCTTTTGGATCATGGACGTGGATTCACAGTGCTCCAAATGAAGTGATACATATAGAAGCCTTGACTAACCACAACAACAAAATAAGAATTATATATAATATTAGTAACAATACAATGGACATTATATAGTCTCAAAATGTTACACTTACTGTTTACATAAATTCACTTTAAACCGAAAATATTTTTTGTTCTTTCATCTTAATCACATAAGTAGGAAATTTTAAAGGCTGACAGAAAATAATATAATAATGGATTAAAAAAATTGTGCATAAATGGTTTTTTAGCGAAATGAGTTTTTCCACGAAAGCAAAAACCTAAATTGATAAAAAAGAATATAAGCAGAATATATACATTAACAATGCATAAGCAAAACACAATTTTCTGATTAAAAGACCGAAATTTAAAGAATCAAATAGTTATTAATCAATACATATATTAGTATAAAGATAGAAGATTTTTTTTTTGGAATGAAGAAGGAAAATAATAATTAGTGAAACATAAAAATTGGTTGTTAATAAAGAAGATGATTTAACATTTTGTATTCTTAACAACTCATACTCACTGAAATTATAATATTCAAAACCTTAAACCAAAGCTCCAAATCTGAAAAAGAAACAGATTTATTTATTTAGAAACACTCAATTATACGAAACATTACTAATATCAGCGTTGCACACATACCAAATCCAACAATGTTATAGATACAACAATACTATGCAGACTGAAAACATATGTATTTCTGATAACAGAGATTTTAGGTAGTTAAAGTCTGTTGTTATACTACAATTTCTCTAGGATAAAACTGATATGAAATAATGTATGGGAGTTGGCTGGAATACAGTATGCTTAAATCATTGTTGCGTCTGGGAATTCCACACGAAATTCGTAGAGCAGAGGGCGAGAGCATAATGTTCATATAACTTCGTTTAAGCTTAACTTGGATCTCAGTTGACTAACGGTGCGGGATTTTAGAACTTCATTTCCTATCAAATGCTAAGATAGCGAGCTTGGTAATTCGAAACGCACCATAAATGACTCCTTTGAGTGTTGACATCACCTCAATATAGAACCGTGGCGAAAACTCGCTTTGATTCCTGTTACATGTGCTAACCCTTTCAGCAGTGGTATCCTGTTATAGGCGCGTATCATTTATTGCATAATATTTGAGATGTAGTTCATTTTGGTACATACAAAGAAACAATGATCATTATTTTTAATTAAAGATGACTTAATACAAAATAATTTATACAAATTAATATGTTTTTACCAAAAACAAGAGCAGCATGTTTCATTTCGAAATCAAAATATGAAAATTCAAAAATTGAATTGCTTTCTCACCAAGCAAATAAAAATAAACTGTGCAACTGCAAAATAAAATTGTCCAACATTTCAAAACCTGGATAGTTTACTTCTTAATTTTTGCTCATAATTTCATTTGTAATTGAAAATAATTAAATACTGATCATATTTAATTTGATATCAAAATTACCATTCTTGAAATTAGCATCTGATAAATTTTTAAGTGTTCTAAGCCATATTGTGTAGAACTTACCATTTGTTATGAAAATAAATTTTTCTGTCATTAATAAATTCAATTTGAACTTTTATTTTTATTTATTAATTGAAATTTTAAAAATTATGTTAAGGCTAAAACTTTTAGTAAATTAGATGTTATTTGAAATTGGGGATGTATAAAAAAAACAATCTTATACATATGAATAACACTCTGGTATTGATGAAAAAGTCTTTTTTTTTATTAAATGTTTAATGAAAACCTTCATTACACACAGTTTGCATAAGCAAATAGTATTATCAGTAAAATGAATTTATATCTAACAACTAACTTATAATTACGAGAAAGATAAAAAACCTTTTCTCAAACTGTTTCTAAAACCACACATTGGTGCTTTTTATGATGCCATAATGCAAGTTCTTTTTTTACAGATATAAGCCCACATCATTTTGTGAGGAATGATATTTTCTTTAAATTCTCCTATTGAAAATAAATTTAATTATTAAAATGATTCCCATACATTACCATAACATAAGAGTCTGGACTATCTGCGTTCGGTACAATCATAAAGCGTTCGAAGTGTCAAACTTAATTTGTGTTTTAAATTGTAACCGTGACATTCATTTGAATAAATTTTTATACATTAATAATGCACGTGAAAAATTTAGTTTTGTCTCATTTTTATTTTCACATAAAAATGTAGCCTAATACAATCATCGATGTAATCAATATTGATTTAGTAATGTAGCGTAATCAATAAATATGATAATCAGCACACTGTAAAATTATGTTTTAATTAAAATAAATGTAGTTTTTTATGTCTAATACCAAGTGACAAGATATATTTATATATATATTAGATTAT
>JAPDSC010043139.1:0-32771 GCA_026290005.1 Latrodectus geometricus
GAATTTTTCTCAGATTTTTCAACATATTATATACTTTTAGATATGGTTTCATATATTCTTCAATAGTAATTTCTCTAGAACTATCCTGTTTTTAACTTCTGAGAAAAATTTTTCTTTAAGGCAATGAAAACTTTCTACCTCCCGGATTTTATTTATTACGATTTATTTCGTTTTATAAGATAACAAAATTTTGCTTATAAATCAGGTTTTTTATAAAAGTTTGCTCGTGCTTATTGCCTTTAATTAATAAATAGCTTATTGTGTTATAAAAAGAATGAGAAATAATTGAAGAGTATGCCATACTTTATGGCCGATTTTTTTCCTTAAAACGTTAACCATCTAATAATATATTAATAGTAATTTCATTTAGATGCAATGCACTGTTGAATTTTAATATGTAATTCTTAAAACTCATATGTTCAATACAACATTTTCTTACAATGTTTTTTTTTTTTTTTTTTTTTTTTTTTTTTTTTTTTTTTTTTTTTTTTAAATTTGAATGTTGAAAGTTTTATTCATAGGATTTCAAATATGATTTTCTTACCAACTGAAGAGATTAGATACGTTTTTCCAATTGCATAACTGGCTGTGTTTGAATATGGTTACTTCTATTCTTAAGAGCAATAATAAATAATTAGGTACCAATAATCAGCATACCTTAATTTATACTTCATGTATTGGTAAACTTAATAACCTAAAGATGGAGTAAAATTATTTTTTGACACTCATCACGTAACCTGACTTCCATCATGATTTTTTATAATTATGGGTCATATTACAAGAGAAAAAATATATTAAACTTCTAACCATCCACCACCAGAAATGTGCTTGTGCAGAAATGTAATGATTTTTTATAATTATGGGTCTTATTACAATGTTTTTTTTGAAACAATGTTTAAAATGTACATTTTTTACAATCATTTCGTTATCTATTTTCAATCTTTGTGAAACATTTACTTTGAATTTATATAATATTTGTAACTTACATTTTAACCAATCTACACATGAACTCATTGTAATGATTATCTCTTCATTTTTTTAATTTAAATATGCTCTTTTTGATTTTTGTTTTAGGAAAAGAAACTTTTAATTGGATTTTGAACAGGATCTCATTTATTTAAAAGTCCTAAGTCAGCTATTTTTTTTAGTATTCTTCCTATAAATTAATTATGTATTTTTTTACAAATTTGTAGAGCTTCAAATTCAATATTTTCACAGTATTTTTCAATATAAAACATATTTCTTACTCTCAGGAAGAATTATTTTGAAAAATAACTATCTGTAAGGATACCGAAAAAATTTACTTCAATGATATACAGTTACTTCAATGATATAGTTACCTCATACAGTTACTTCAATGATATAGTTATGAATTAGATTTGTCGCATAGTCATCAAACATTTTGATATAGTTCAGAAAATAATTTGCATTATAAACTTCAGAATATTCAATTAAATTCAAATATCTATTCTCTTTTATGTATTTTAAATTTGCTAAAGTTTGCCTTTGGCTGTTCTTAGAATATCTTTAACAAATTAAATATTACATTGTTTTTAATATTTGAATTAAAAAAATTTTTTATTATATGTCAAAGAGCATTAATACATAAAACAACTATATAAATCAAACAATAACCTTTGATTTATTACTATACTTCCTCTACCCTTAAAATTCTAAATACAGATTTTTATTTGAGTGTTAAAATTCTGCGGAATTAACTCATCCCTTACAATAATAATTTATTGATAAAAATTATCATCTACTAAAAGAAAATGCCTTGTTTTTCTATAAAATATTTTATCGTAGAGAAGCATAAAAATCCTTCACAGAGAAGCTGTTTTGCTTCCCTTATCTTTTTTCCCCTCAAAATTTTCAAAAAAAATTAATAAAAATATATAAAAAATAATATCTGAGAAAGGAATTAGAAGAATAAATCACATGTTTAAAAAACTTGAAAAAAATTTCGCAAACATATTACCAAAAGATCAGAAGAAAAAGAAAAAGTAGTTAAAAGCTGTTAAAGGGTTAGTTTTAATCCTCAACTCGCATGGGTATCTCTAAAAGGTTACAAAGCGGTTTTAAAATTTACTCAAAGTATTTGACAATACATACACTCTAAACTGTAATAAAAGGAAACATATAAGTCAAAGTTATGCTATATTGACGAGTTAAATTCTATAAATTAGATAGTGCAACATCTAAGCGGGCGGTAGAGTAAAAAGAAAAAATTTACTGGATTAGGGACTAGATAAGAATATAAAAATAAGAACTAAGATTAAAAAAACGTTGAAAAATTAAAAAATTGATAAGGATAAGAAATGTTAAATAAATATTAAATGTTCTTAGTTTCGAAATTTTTTTAAACTTTGTGGAATGCTTGTTTCAATCTCATTATAATAAAGCAAAAGAAAAGAATGGAATATTTTATTCCAATTTTACATTTTTGCTATTAGAAACTTTCTAGTTGATAAAAGATTGTGTGGTGATATTAAATATTATCAATATCTGGGTTTGTGAAAAAAAAATTGTGAATGCATACTCCCTCGAGATATTCAACAATCTAGGAAAATAAAGCAAAGACAAGAATGGAAATAGAAGTATATTTATATCATATATTTTACAATTCCATATTGTAAGCCATTATTTCCTTTTTAAGAAATAAATTATAAATAGTTTGTGATGTATATCTCATTGTTTATTATATAGAAAATAGGACTACATTTTATATTTTGATGAGAAGTGAATTATATATAAGAAATTATTTTAATTATGATAAGATATTATTAATTAGCTAATGAACATACATTGACTTTATCAAAATAGCAAAAAAAAAAAAAAAAAAAATGAAAGTCCCAACCAGTATAAAGAACCAATGCTGTTGACTGTTCTCATTGAAATTCTTACTTTGTGTCAATAGAACTATGTGTCTGGGCAACAGCACTGACCATTTGGTTTACAAGTTAAGAATGTTGTTATGAAGTGTGCTGTCTGTGTAAGGGTCTACCAAATCTATGAATAACACAATCGTAGTCAACAAGAGAAAATAAATTTGTATTATAAATTACTATCTGAAAAATCGTAGTTGATATATTACAATAAAATATTGCTGTAAGTAATTCCATGTTTCTAGATCTACTGCCCAATTAAAAAAGTTCTTAATAAATTTCTTTCTAAAACTTAAATTTTATGAACTGCTTTATAATAATGGAAACTTTTTCTGCAGATATTAAATTTGAAGAGATCTAATTTTTTTTTCTATCCACTAATCTATTATTTTCCCCATCTAAGTAATAAACAGATGTATGATTATAAAAAGAAAAATGTGATGAAAATCTGGCGATAATTGGTGCATTTTCAAAAGAAATTTTATTCACATTTTATTCCTGTGACATAGCACATGCATTGAGCAGCTTGTAATTAGGAAAGACGATAATCCAAATCTGCTTATTTATTTTCAGAACTACATAAGAAAAATCAAAGCCCAAGACTGCTTCACTCGCTGACACACTTGACTAACTGGTGATAGCCTTAGATATTTGTAAAATAATTTTATTCAGGTAGGCAAAAGCTCAATAATCTTTAAAAACTATATTTTTCTCAAAAGCGATTTTCTTTTATTTAATTTTTTTCAAAAGTATATTTAATGTCTTATTTAAATTTCTAAGAAAAATTAATTGTTTTAATTTTGAAATAATTGATAGTGTTATCTATATTTATATAAGTTAAATAAATAAATATAATCTCATTTTTATTGTAATGCTTATCAATCTATATTTAATTTATATTTATTTAAATGCCTATAAATTCATTCGATGTTGAATATTAGCTGCTTTGTATATAAATTATTAATTTAAAAGACAAAAATATAAAGATTTATGATTTCTTGGGGGGTATATAATTTCTATTTACAATATTTTCTTAAGTTTACATTTTACTCTAAATATATGTTTTCCTTTAAACATAAATACATAAACTAACACAGACTATTTATATATTAAAACTCTTTTCATAAAGTTAACTATGAATGTTTCTATGAATAAATATTCGCCAAATGTATTTCAGTTAGATAAATTTTATATGAGCAATAAAAACATTATTAACAATTATACTGTCCTATATAGTAAAATCCCACGACCAAAATTTTATGTAAAACCAACTTTCGTAAGGATAACAACTCTTATTAGTTTGGGTATCGAGTCTACATTCATAGGGTGCATTTATCTCCAAAAATAATTTAACAGTGCAATTTCTTAGATGCAGTATATTAGGTGGAAAAGGCAGATTTTCCTGATGCGCCATTCCACTATACAACAGACGTTTTTAATGGGTTTAAGCTTCGGCGGCTCTGGGCCGAAAAGGGAAAGCTTTGGAAAGTAGACTGATGGTCAACTAATCAATTTTGAAAAATTCAGGCAGGATGTATTGTTGTATTATCATCCATGATTTTTTCCGTTGTCATTAAGGTAAAAGTGCAACATGGTTCAGTGCACTTGATCTGCTGAATATCTAAGACTGTTTGTATATCTTCGAGGAACATCAAAGACAGTTGAACATGCTGAATAATATACTGCAACTACATTAGTGAACAGTGCTAATAAAACAAGATATATTCATTGTTTGATGAGCTTCTCATCAAATTCGATGTCCTCTATCAGTACAAAATGAGGTAAAGCGTGATTCATCAAACCTAATTACTAGTTTCCAATTATTAGATATACAATGTCTTCTTTGGTGAAACCAATAAAACCGATTTTTTTATATTTCAGGCATAAATTATTGGCTTCCTTACAAGCACCCTATTAAGCAATAAAATTCTTTGCAATTTTCTACACATAATTCTTGCCTAAATCTGCTGGGAGGAATTTTGGTTAACAAATTTGATATTTACAGGATAATAGAATTCCTTTTCTACCTTACAATTCCTCCAAGACGACACTGATCATGCTCTAGACCACATGATCAGCGTCGTCTTGGAAGAATTGCAATGACAAATCTTAGAGGGCTGTTGGTTCTGAATCCAACTTTTGGTTACTTTTGACTGGGTCTATTTTGAAAAGATAGTTACGTTTGATGCCTTCGAGACCTCTGATAAACACGTGCAAATAAAAATAATTTTTTTGAATATGTGACGTATGTGTCACTCTCTTAAATTTTAATTTTGTTAGCAATCTAAGGACATGTATTTCAGTTAATAAAACAAAATGTATATTTCATCCTTAGTAAGCATTTAAATGAAAACTTGAATGATTTCTTAACTTATTGAATAATGTAAGTAAAATGTATGAAATAATCTATGAAAAAGTAGTATTTTTTAATTTAATGTATGCACATTAAAAAATCAGAGAAGCATATTTTCATTTACTAGTTAAAAATCATAAAATTGGAGCTATTCAGCTAAAATGATTGCATAATTAAATATTAAATATATGTATAGATACAAACTGTTAAATACAATGAATTTTTTAAAAAAGGGTAAAATCAAAAATTAAAAATCCTTCATATGTTTGAATTTAACTTATTTTCTGGTTATATTTTAATTAGCATAAAATTTGTGAAAATCTCTACCTGGTAAGAATATCAGTTTAGTAAAAAAATCTCAATTTTTTCGGGCCTTATCAAATTAACAGAAGAGTAAGCTGATTTTATTAATATGTTTAAGTACTAAAATATTTTTCATAAAATATTCTTTTGAATACATATTTATTTACAAATAAATTAATGGAATCAAATTTTAATTTGATACCATCATCATTTTTTCACACAAATATGTTTTCCTTTAACACTTATTTAATTTTAAAAGTAAAATGCGAATTTCATAAGTTTTTTATTAAAATATATTGTATAGGATTATTCATATCTGTTGTTAAAATTTTACTTATATATTTAAAATTTTTATCAAATGCAATATATAAATTCTTTTTGAGCACAGACTGAAACAATTTAATAGTTACCCTAAATTTCTAAAAAATTAAGTACTTCAATTTAACTTTTTAAATAAATTGAAATTATTTTTATTTATTAGTGTTTTGTTACTTAGGGACTTAAATATTTACATAAAATTTCCAATTTCATTACTTGCTAGTTTTAACAAAATACAGATTCCTACATGGATGTTTTTCACAACTCAAGAAATTTTCTTTCAAGTTTTTGATTGGTGCAATGTAAAATGATTGAAAATTCTTTCCGAAATAATGATGTATTTTTGGCAAAATTGCCAACACACTAAATTTTACCTTAAATATTTTAGGTTTACATTCGAGCATTTGATCTTATATATAATGGTTAGAGATCAACTTTAACTGTTGATCTAACAATTTTACCTTCATGATCGTAAAACAGCAAACCAATATTTGGATTGAATTAACCTGAGCTGTTCTGTCTCCTATTATCTTTCCATTTTTCTCTTTGAATTATTTATTAACCTTATTTTTCCTTCTCTTTCTGTTTTAACAGTTTCTTTAGGAAAATAAACTTTTTCTCATATATTTATCTTCCGAATTAGAAACACTCTGATTTGATGGCTTCAAACCCTAAGTGCCTTAGAATTTTATTCTTTTTTTATCTCTAGATTAATAAATGTCAAGAAAATGACTAAAGTTAAATATGTTTAAGCCTTAAGATTTTTTTTTTTTTTTTGAAAAAATATTAGATATAGTTAAAAATTTTCACCACCGATAATTTTTACACTTGACATTAAAATACAAATTCACCAGCGTTAAAATTAAACTAAAAACCTCTATACATTTTAGCAATTAATTCGACAAGAAGTTAAACTAATAACACACATTTAAACTCATAGTTCTCTAATAAGCTAATACTAATTTACCATAAAAACTCAATGAAATTTCTATTTAATCAACTGTTATAAAAATTATTTTTGAAGTATAATGCAAATAACATAGTTAAAGTATATTTCATTATATTCTACACTTTCTTCAAACAATAATAAATTCCGCCAGCACATTTCTTCAAACATGCTAAGATCTCAAATGGTCTGTTATGTTATGTATTTTTTTAATTTTATTTAATAACTTAATAGTTATTAAGCAAAAGAAATGGGTTACACATTTAGAACTTCTCGCTAATATTGTGTTAATTTCAATTAAATTTAAAGTGCATGAAATCAACTAGAGACTGTTTCAGTTTTTTTTTAATGCTGCTTATCTTTTTCTAGACATTGGATTCTTCTTTTAATGAATTCTAATTAATTCCAGATTCTAATTGATTTTATAAGAATCAGAATTTAGTAAACTACACACAAAAGATTTGATTATTTAGTTAATCATAATTTTTTGAGTAAATGACAAAGCTAACATGAAAATCAGGATTTAAAAATTAATGAAAATTATTCTTGAATATCAATGAAAAATCTTAATCTTATAATAAAAATTAACTCAGTCTTAATTGATGATTTTACAATGAGTCAAACACCTTTATATATGCGGAATTCCTCTTATCCATTAAATAATTTTATGTTTTTTTTTCAAAATATACGTTTCTCGTTAATACTCAAAGTATTGAGTTTAATCTTTCATATTTTGTAAACATAAAAAGATTGCGTAATAAAGCGTTAGATAGTTGTCAATATAATAAATTTTACGTAGTTATAAATTTATAATTTTTAAATAAATTGTTTTATATATTTATAATAATTCCCATAAATCAATTATTATTATAAATTAACAACTCTCATTATATTAATTAATGATATTCGTGAAATATTATTAATTTTGAATATAAAAATGTTGATTTTATAATTATACAATTTAAAAGTTATTATAACATTATTCTAATTTAACGAATGGTTTTACATTGGGACAGTAAAATACTTTTATAAGTCTAAACAAGTTATTTTCAAATTTTTTCAAATAATATTCTCAAAATTCTCTAAGAAATTTGTTCTTAAGGATATTTAATAGTTTTACATGTCCATTTATATGTTACATCTTTAAAATTTCAATTTTTTTTTTACTTTTTAATAAATATAGACTTAAAGTACCTATGAAAATCTAAGAAAAAAATGTGTAAATAAAACGACTCTGACTCAATAAATAGTGGATTCTATTGTTTTTAGTGTGGCATGACTCTCTGAGTTGCATTTTTAATTAAATTTTTTTGAATTATTCATTTACCCATGTATTTTTTTTTTACATTCGCATTTCTTAATAAATACATTTACACATTTTAACCCTTTACTTTTCATTTTCTAGAAAATTGACTTTATATAATTTAATTTATTTTAAATCTTATTTATGCGTAATAGTTTGTGACTTTCCCAGTATGTTGTCTCAGTTAATTTACTACTAACATTCTATTTTTTGTCTGGACTAAAATTTTTAGATTTGTTTCTTCTTTTTTTATATATATATTGAAAAAAAACATACTTACAAATTTTAAATTTTGGTAAAAATATAAGAATTCTATCGCTAAATAAAATTTATTTTGCTCAAAAGCATATACGCAAAAATATAATAATTGCAAACTAAAGTTTTTGTCATTTGAGTAACCACACAATGAAAATAAACTAAATACATCAAAATGTCAATCTCATTTTTAGTTAAAGAGAGTATATTTCTGGTGAATATGATAAAAATATTGTGTTGTTCGGAAAGTCATTTCGTTTTTCCCACTTGTATCAGTTTTTTCTGAATGAAATCTAACCCTTTAATGAGTATGAATACAGGCTACAACCTTAAAAATGGGAAAGCATTGAACTAGAATTAACAATATACAATTCAATAAAATATTTATTCTCTAAACGCGTTTCATTTCCATATAAAACGAAATAACTTTAAGAACAACCCAATCGATTTAAAACACAAATCCATTTTGTTTGCGAAAAACAATAATAAATATTATTTCTATTCCTAAGATCTTTTTATTACTTATGCGAAGGTCTTTTCTGTTAACAAGACAAAAATTCTTAAAATTGTGAGTAATAAATTCAATTAAATATGATTAAAAACGCAATCATATTTCCAAATTTAAGATTTAGGTGATCCATATTTGGCAGGCACTTGTTTCATCAATAATCAAAAAATTTTGATCAAGGACCAAAATAATCTTCGATAATTAATCTATTAAAATCCTTTTTAATAAATTTTAGGAAGCTTATGTGTAATCAAAATAGTAAATGTTATTTATTTCCCTACTACAAGCAGTACACAAGAAAAACAAAAAGAAAAATATATTTACTAAACTATTCTAATTGTTACAAATGTTACGATATAAATTTTAAAATTTACTTTTAGAAAATTAATTTTTGTAAAATAATAAAATTTATCATATTTTTTTGTTTAGTGATAAATAACTGAAATATTTCATGAAAACATTTTCGATGGAAATTTTTCATTGATTCGAAGATTTATCAAATATTCAAAGTTTAATATTTAAAAGATTATTTAAAATTAATTGTTGATTAGAAGTCATTGATTTAATTTCTACTGCAACATATTATATTTAAAATACACCATACACATTACATGTAAAATTTCCATATTTACTATTAATGCATATTAAAGTATTTTTAACTATTGCTTTGGAATGCACTGAAGTATTGGAAATTAATTCATTATTTGCTTCATAAATAAATTAATCATATCATTCTGAAAATCAATTTACTCTTAAATATTATTTATGGTTAAAGTTTTAGGGGTAATCAATCTTCTAAAAGGAGATTAAAAGTGAACAAGTATGAGATTACTGAATTTTTAATTAGATTCGAAAATGATAATAATGATTCTGTAATTTAAATCTCTGTTAATATTGTGCAGGTTATAGTTTTTTTTATTTTTGAAAAATTTCAAACTTGCAACTTTAGAACAAATGAGACTATACAAAAGGTATAAAAATAAAGTTGAATACAAACAGAAATGCAATAGTAATCAAATTTTTTTATTCAGAAACACTCTTTATTCATTATTTAAGGCAAGGGTGTCCAATCCAAATCGGATGGTTGGCCAATTAAAAATTTACTAAACTGAAGTGATTGACACATAACAAAATAAAAGAATAAACTATTCCAAGTACTTTATTATAGTATAACATTCAAAATATTTTGTTACCTTACAACAAATGGGACACTAGTATTTTTCATTAATTTTTAATATCAATGGATAATTTAGTCGGATCGCATCTAAGTTGATTGGTCATGTCTTCACCGAGCAACCTGCTGCGATACTTTGTTTTTACCAGATTTAAATTGGAAAAAAAATGACTTGCTACGATAAATAACTCTAAATTCTGATATAAAACTCACAGCCAATAGTTTTGGATTTGTAAATCTATCTTAGAGGATATATTTTTGGTAATAATAACTCTTATTCCTTTTCTACAAACTTTTCAGCTTGATGCTTGATTGTTATTCTGTTAACTCCATTTGTAAATTTGGAAGCTCGCTGATTCCAAATTTAAATTAAATGAAGCTAAAAATATTGTAAACATTGCCTTAAACCTTCGTACGTAGGAAAATATCGAATTGAATTCAAGATATTTTTCGATTTCAGTAGAATATTTGAAGAAGTTTACGTAGTTCCTTTTACAGTCATTTAATAAAGAAAAATTAATCAAATTGTTTGACTGTAATTGATTTTCAAAAAGCTGAGACTTTTCTTTAAAAGTTTTTATATCTTGATAACAATCGGTAATCAACTTATTTTCACATTGTAACTTTTAGTTTAGTTCATTCAATTTTCTTGTTATATCTGTTAAAAAAACCTAAATCTAAAAGCCATTGATCATCCGAAAGTTCACTATTTTATGATCACTATTGTTTATGAAAGTTCCAATTTCTTTCCTTAATTTCCAAAATCACAGCTATCAGATTCAGCGACTTTTGGTATAACAAATGAGATTCCTGTATAGAGATTCTAGTTACCTATGATACTATAAAATTTTTCGATTCTTCAACAATTGTTTTCAATTGAATTATTTACCTTGATATTAACTTTAGTCACATGAGACATGTTCAACACTTGTGTAATAACATAAATTTTCAAGTAATAAATTTGTAAATTACATAAATTTTTAAAATGCAAAGAGCAATGATAAATTAACATTTCAAAATCATTTTAAACTATTTTCCAAAGCTTTTATAGGATAGAAAATTTATGTAACAGTACTAACATTTTTTTCAACCATCTGTTGCAATGACTACAAGACTTTTCAAATTTCTCTGACGACTTTGGGCACATTATGACAACATCTATAATATCTCTTCCAGTGGAAGTACCTTTCAAATTCAAATGTTCAAGTAGTTTTTCAGAAATTATCATTTTACTATCCACACATAAAATAAAAATAGTAATTTGAATAATATCATTTATATCTGACGTTTCATCCAAAGCCAGGGGAAATAAATGAAGTAATTGTGTTTAGCAATACAAACACAAGTTTCATTAATAATATCTTTTATTCTTCTTTCTGGAGTTTGACGTGGGAGATTAATTTGAGTAAAAATATTTAGTTTTCTTGATTAGTTTCTTGAACTGAGGCAATTAGATAATCTTTGATTTAGTTTCCATCTGTAAAAGGCTTCATATGTTTAACAATATTGTGGCTCTCGAAAACTAATACTGATACCATTTAATTGGGCAGTTTGCTTATTAAGTATATATTATTGAGAAGTCAAATTGTTCTTCAAAGATTGTAACTAAGCTTTCCGTTAGATAACAGTAAGTCTATCAGTTTCTCCATGTTTTTGTTCATAATGGCTTTTTATGTTTTATTATTTTGAAGTTGAAAATAAAGATAAATCTAATAAAAATAAATACAATAATTATTGATATGATAAAAAACAGTGTTTAGCTTTTGCTTGGATCACAACCACAGATTACAATAACAACAAAAGAAATTCGACCAGATAGCATTTGTTTGCAGAAGAATATCTTTTACAAAGTTCTTATCAACAGCAAATTTGTTTTGTCGTCTGATGTTACATAATATAACAATTATCTACGTAGCATACACATTATTTATTCGAGTAACACGTGTCTATATAAAACTGAGTTAGATTTATGTTTTTAAACCTTATTTTTTTTCAAATGGAAAAAGTCAAATAAATAGAGAAACAATAGTGCAATTATTACTCTGTTTAACAAAAAATATTGTACAGCGATGGCCAAATGCTTATTCTCTTATTTCTTGGAAGTCAAATAAATGAAAAAAAAATTATTTCGGATGTATGGGGTAAAGTGACCATGAGGCACGTGTTGGGTATGCCTGATTTAACTATGCCCAACTCGTGGTTATTTCAATACTAATTAACAGATGGGTGAATATAGTTATAAAAAATATATATGAATGAGCTCAGAAGTATTATCGGGGTGCCATCGACATTATTTTCGAATTCAATATGAATCATAGGTACATAAAAAAAAGACTCATGAATCATCATATGTTTTACTTTAACAAGTTTAATTGGTAAAAAATAATTAAATATTTCTCACTGTTTATTTCAAATACTCTATAAATATTCTATTTGTCTATTCAGAATAATAAGCAAATACTCCTATGCAAAAACATGTGCTAATTTTAAAAACTTCACACGATGGTTGTGAATTTCATAAATGGCTGAAGTTAAGAAACAAAAATTACTTGAGCACTAAAAGTTTACAATAATAAGATCTGTGCAACATACTTAGTTATATTTATACAATGTAGGGAAATTTCCCTTAAAACGTATTTTCAATCGTAAACAATATGCTTGAATGTTTATGAATCTGAGCAATTAATAATGGAAAGAAAACTAAACTAATTGACTATTTTATCCGCAATGTTTCTAGCTTAAATAATTTAATTTATTTATTGCAAAATACTTGTGTAATTTTACTTCACTAATATTAATTAATTAAGTTAAAAATATTTTTTACTTCACAAAAATAAAGTAAAATATATTCATTCAAATCTCGTAAAGTTTTTATCGTTTTGTACAATTTTGTAAAACGTAAATAATTAGAATTTCAGTTCAGCTGCACTAGTTATCAGTCGTTACATAGTGTATATGAAAATATGAATGGGTTCCCTTCTTGAAAAGCATGAATATACTTACGTTATTTTTTTGCATAAGAAAATTCCAAAATATTTGAAAACTAAAAAGATTAAATTAGAGGATGTTTTCAAGTTAATAAGGCTAATATGGGTAAACTTTTGCGATTTTTTATTGCATAGTGATCAAATAATGAAGCGAATACCTAAGTTGCAATTGTAAGAGGTAATGACTGACAAAAGGAGTCAATGAAACCATCTAGATACAGTATCAATCACAAAAAGAAGAATATTATGTTATGATATTGATGAAAGTCTCAATTTTCAATAAAAGGATTCATTGATTATGATCATAGAAGTAAATAAATCGATAGATAATATTATATTAAAAATAGTTTAGTCATTTCTTCACACATAAATAAATTATTGATTACATTTCGATTTTACAATCATCCTAACAAATACATTACGCACTACCACAAAAAATATTCCTTTTCGTGTCCTCAATAACCTTTTGAAATTAATATCATCACAAATCAAAATTGGGCAGATTATAGTTTAGGAAGAACATGTTGAAAGATTAATTCAATGTTGTCTTATGACTCACTATTTCTGTAATTTATCATATAGATTTAAAATGAAATTGGATTCTAAACCAGTACTCTAGTAAAAGCATATATATCTTTTTTGTGCATTGAACACTCTGTGCAATAATTATCAGATTTTTTTTAAATGGGTGTTTTTTTTTTGTTTTTTTTACTATGCTGTCTTGATAGAGGTTGCTTTCATTGGTAAAATGTGAGATTAAATATAGCATCCAATGTCAAAGATATCATATCATTGTGTCAAATATAATTGATTCATTGTCTCCTTTATACTCATTATTTACTTAATTGCAAGTCGTAACAAAATATATTTCTATTTTTTTATATGATAATCAACAGCTTTTCAATTTAACGGTTTTCGTAATGATGTTATTAATAATATGTGAAAGCTTCTTCTACGATTTTCATTGTTTATTTTTATCGTTTTTTTTTTCATCTCTTAAACCAAAGAAATTTTATTTAAATAACATTTACATAGTGTACATACATACGAAATAAATTTAATTTTCTTAACTCATGTTTTTCTTACTCATCTTGCAATTTTAAACAATCAACAATGCACTTTCCATGATCTGCAACACGTAATTTTACTTATTTTCATAAAGAAAAATAAGTAGAATATTAAAAGTAATGAAATAGATCTTTAGAAATAGATCTAAAAACTTTAAAATGTATTATTTTACACAAGATTAATAATCGGTTAAAAATTACGTTGTTTTTTTTTTAAACTGACCATAATCAAGAATTAGTTTCTATTATAGCGAATATATATTCTAAGCATAATGTACGAAATAAAATTACAAGAAGTTATAATTGATAAAATAATTTATAAAAGTTTATTGTATAAGTTAGAATTTTTTTTATGAGAGTAGCATCATTGTTGGGATATAAAACTTACTGGTGAAATATATAGTATTAAAATTAGAAACATAATTATATATTTATAATCAGTGGAAAGAAAGGAAATCGCAAATAATTATATAAAAGAAAGAATGAGACTTTCATTTTAAGGTATTTTTGTCTAAAATTAATGAAAATTTAATAATTAATTGCTTGGAAAATTTTAAAATGTCACCAGCATTTTCTAATAGTTTTTACTCTAAATTTATATTTCCAGGATTAGGAACTTTAAAGAGAAAAGAAGGATTAGGACAGTGAAACTTTATATTATTTAGTTTGAAAATATTAAAAAACAATAGGAATTATACGTTAATAATTCTTGTAATTTATTAGCTTTCATATTTTATTTAATTTTCTGCATTTGGAGATTTTTATTCATAGTTTGTTTTATTTTACAAAAGTTTCTCTTATATTAATCAATTTGAAACTTTTTTTTATTAATTTTACTTTATTCAAAATTTATAAATTGAATTTAATACCTAAAAATCAAATATTTTTAATATTTATTTCAAAATGCGTTATAATTTTTTTATTAATGATATTATAACGCATTCATATAATTTAATACTATATTGATGTCTCAGATTCTATTTCATTGTGTGTCTTAGATTAAATAATTATACTGCCTTAAGAATCATTAATTTTATTTTTAATTGAATTTCATAAAATATACTATTTATTTACCAGAAGTTTACATGTCAAAATTAAATATGCTTATTTATATGTAAACATTTATAACTCTTTTATAATTAGTTCTGAAAATAAAAATTGTCTATATCAGTAAACTTTTTTTATTTAATAGCAATTTAATGTAAAATATTACAAAATAGATTACAAATAAATTTCTATTACAAATTATACAAACTACAAACTGTATCAGACTTCTTAAAATACAATTTTAATTTCATTAATTTTATCTTTCTAAATTAGTTGACAGTTTAAAAATACTGACAAATTTATTTTTAAGTATCACTTTCATGAACTGCTTTAAAAAAACCAAACTTCTGTGGATTTGAAGCTTGAAACGCGATCCAATATTTTTTCATTTTAAAAGCAAAACTCTTTGCTCCCAACCACATAATAAATTTTGCTTAAAGATATAAAACAATTGTGATAAAAAAACTTGTGAATCTCAGTTTACTTTTAGGAGAAACTGAAACAACAAGCAGGTTATATTTTAGTGACATTGCGCATGCGTCGAATAGATTATGCCAGGGAAAGACGATCACTGGAACTTGCAGACTTATTTCTAGTCTCACTAGGAAAAGATCCGGAATTCAGAGCAACTTTCTCCCTGGCTCTTATGAATGAGTGGTGAAACGCTTAGAAGTTACTAAGAATTATTATTCAGGTGAGCAAAAATTTCTGAGTTAAGAAAAATATATGAAAAATAACGCATTCTTCCTTTCATCAAAAAATATGATTTTTTGAAATATGTTTCCTCAAAGTATTTTAAACTTATATTTTATATTTATCATGAAGAAGTTTTATTTTAATTCAGATTTATTTTAGAGTAACATTGCTATTAAATACATAACTTTAAATCAATAAAAATACATTTTGTTCAATATTGGGCAATATTTTACTTAATTTTTACATTAAATATTAATGCTAAGAAAAATTACGTTGTATATCAAAATTTATCTGAATTAAATGCACTCTGTGAAGTATTAACAATAAATTTTATTTTACAATATTTTCTTTATATTTAACACTATTCAAAATATTTAGTTTCTGTTAGGTGTAAGTAAACAATTTGATGATTATATATTAATTGAAAATTTTTATACCGAACTTATTTACAGGAATTTATAAAATATTTCTCAAAGAAGTATTATAACAAAATAACTTCCATATCACAAGAATGGCAAATATTTTTAGAATTTAAAGAAATTTTAACTTAACAAATCTCATTAATCTAGACAGACAAAAAATAGAAATATTTAACCGAATAGTTAAAAATATATTTAAACTTAATACTTAATTTTTTTATTACATAATTAATAAAAAATATTTTCGGGTTAAATTCTTCTTATCTTATATAAATTTTGCTCACTTATTTTATTCAGTTTTTCACTATTTAAAAAAAAGAGCAACTTATTTTAATTATCTTGAAATTTAAGAAATGCATATCTCAATTATATTTCACAAAAACTTCTAAATGTTTTTCAAAATTTAAATTCATTTTTTAATAAATTTTAAAGCTATTTTAAAAAAAATCTGAAACATATACGAATTTAACATTACCTTAAAAAATTAAGTTACATTTTATACAATTCAGCTGAAAAACTGTAGGAAGTCAATGGTCATATAAATAAAAAAAATGTCTTTTAGTTGTTCTACAAATATCTCTTGTTAATTTTAAATTTTTTTATGTGAGCATTTAGAAATTAAAGTGCATAAAAAATGAATATGAAGTCAGAAAAAAAATAGATATTTGTAACTAGATTTTGAAAATTTGGAAAATAATTGCCCTTTTAAATCTAAAAAAGGTGACAATGCCAATACTAAACCAATTATAGAAATTTATATTTCATATTAAAAGAATTACATTGTAATAAATGCCACTAAATTAAGTACGTTACTCAAACATATTTTTCTATTTGCGATTAATAAATACTTTATAATAAATGGAGATATGATAAAGATACATTTCTGACAATATGGTGCTGTTTTCCTTAATTTTTGCTATTTGTTATCTTTCCATCATTAGTAGCTTTTTATTCTTGAGTATTTTAAAATAAATTGTTTTTTTCTCATTTATAATTGATCTTGAATACTTTAGAGAAAAAGTTTTTGTAATGCATGAATTTTTAATTTTAAAATTCATTTTCTTTTCAATAAAATATTTGTAAAATATAAAATCATTTTCCTAAAAATATACTCCATTTATATAAGATTGTAACACTTGAGAACATTTTATTACT
Organism: Latrodectus geometricus; assembly: GCA_026290005.1. Classification (NCBI taxonomy): domain Eukaryota; kingdom Metazoa; phylum Arthropoda; class Arachnida; order Araneae; family Theridiidae; genus Latrodectus; species Latrodectus geometricus. Next base: position 17,417 of record JAPDSC010043139.1, read on the forward strand.
TAATAAAACTCTATGTATATTTTTGACTTAAAATATTAATAAGCAAAATGATTATTTTAACAAAAAGTTGATATCCCACATTATATCATATTTTATAATTTAAAACACTTCATAATATTTTATCAGAGTTGCGCCAAAAATTTTTATTATAATAATGTCTACATTATAATTTAAAATAAAAATTATCGACAATTTTAATTGACTATTATTAGAAATGACAAAATAGATGACTTTTAAATTATTTTAAGAAGTTAAGCTGTGCATGCAACTTCTGTTAAAATTTCATTTGAAATTGACTTTAATTATATGCAACATTAATATTTCAAAAGAAATTTAGAATAAAAAAATATCTAATTGAAGAAATTTAAAAAGGCATATCAAAGTTATTTAATAGCATTTAATTTGGTTATAGACAAAAATAAATTATAAATTTTGTAATGTGGATTAATTGTAATATTTATATTAATTTGAATTAAAATATAAAATTTTCTCGTCTAATTCATCTATATAATACATTTTTAAATAATTGTTATATTTTTTGTGCTTAGAAGTAAAAAAAAATAAGAACCACTATGCAATGCAAAATTTACGGGTAGGAAATTAAAATAGAATATTAATGAATTATTTTTGGGTTATTAATGTATGCCAAATAATTGTGTTTTTATTTCAAGAAATGTTAATGCGGTGAATTTTAAATATATAAATTCAAACATTTTTATTCAATAAATGCATTTATAAGATTTTGAAAATTTTAACCCATAAAGTAGTTTGTTTTAAGCTTTTACGAAAGAACTTTTCTTTATTTTATTTTAAATGTATTAAAATTGATTGGGTTAAATAATTACGCTCTAATATTAAAATTGCAATGTTGATTTATGTCTACAATAAAATTACATAAATTTATTGTACAAAATATAATTAACTTTAATTAATTGTCCTGAATATTTAAATGAAAGTCATTTACAAAATTAATGACTCTAATTTAAATATTAACCCCTTATCGTGAATGAAATTTTGATTAAATGGTACTATATTTCATTTTTGGAAGACAAATTCCTATACAAATAATTTAACATTTTATAATGTAAACCTTCAACAAAATATATTTCTGAGAACTATGTCTTTACTGAAGTTGGATGCTTATCTTAAAATATGTGACTGAAACGATTAATTAAAATTTTCATCGGAATTAAGATTGATAAAGTAGTTTAGTGTGGTCAAGTGTTTAAAATTTTATTTGAAAGCTGGAAGATGTGTTGAAACTCCAACATGTGTTGCAGATTTATGTAATAGTTAGACATCTACTTCAAACAACTGGTTGAATCAATTTTATCTTTATATCCAAATAGCAACAAACCAATCTTTTTGGAGATTGATTTAAACTTTGTCTCTATTCTCTTCTCACCGAACGGATTACTTAACAAGATTGCTTTAGGTTTTTCCTCCTGTTTTAATTGCCTTCTTTGTAAGTTTTTTTTTCTTCCTTTTCCTATTTCCTTACATTTCTAAGTGGAACCTCTCCCACTTGATGACTTCTGACCATGTATGCCAGGGGCATTAAATTCTCCTTTTTATGTTGTTTTTATAGCTTTACACGGCTGCAATAAATGCTGTTTGAATTAAATCCTTGTTAATAAATAAAGTTTCTTGAAGAAAACAAGATAGTATACACTTTGCTTCACTCTTGAGAGCTAATTTTACATCTGTAAACAATTAAAATGATTTTAAAATCACTATACTTATTAATATCCGAAGTAGGATTGAACAAATATTTATAACACTGATATTAATAATTGAACTGACAACACTAATGTTTATCTTTATCTTATCATTATCACCTTTAAATGAATACGTATATATATATATATATATATATATATATATATATATATATATATATATATATATAGTAGGAAAATTTCCAGAAAAAATTCTGAGAACTCAATTAAATATCATATGTATGCTACCGTTTCGTACTGGGGATATTTGAAACAGTCTTCCTTAGATTTTTATTTATTAGCAACCAACAAGATGCACTTTCAGCTGCTTTTTCTATTCTTACATTCAATTCGTTTCCAATAGTTAATTGAGATAAAATTATATTCTTATTTCACATGACAAAAATTATTTTAAGGAGCACAATAGACATCGAGCTTTTCAATCATTAAAAAGTAGAAAAAGGGCAACTCCAGCCATAATATAGAGAAGCTTTTGATTCGAGAATATATAAAATGATAATTCAATGTTTAAACCCTTTGGTACTCTTCCTGTGCGATCCAACATACTTTTTATTACGTAGTTCAACCTTTTCTTTAAATCATTCGAGGCAACTAAACCTGGACTTGAGAGCCTAGCACGTTGAGCCAAAACACGTTTAAAATTCTTGAGTTAGGACATATATGAAATTAATCCTTTGATGTACTATTTTGTTTATAAGAATTTTCATAAATATTGTTTTTCGAGCATAGCAAGTGTTTTTTGCAGATAGAGATTTTAAATCACAGCTTCCGGCAAATCCTTTTTATCTACTAGAAAAATTAAATATTAGTGTTTTTTGTCAGATGGTGGACTTATGTCATATTAACTATTTTAAAATGAAGTTTGAAACGGTAAATGAGCAACCCTCACCAATTTTTCAAATTTTTAGAAATTTCGAGGTATTTTTATAAACATTTATCTATAGAAATTGTTTTTACTTCGTTGTTTAGGTTTTTAATTCATATGTGCCTTCCCGAAACACTGATTCATATGCTAATTTTAAAACTTCATTTAACATTCCCTCTTCTTCCTACATACTTGTTACTATCCTACATTTTTGTTAAATTAACTGCATTACTGGCTCATTAATTTTAACCTTGTGTTAATTCAAACCAAGAAATAAAATAACACTAAATTCTGTTTAAAATAAACACGAACTTTTTTTAAAGAAGTGTAATTAATTGCTCGTCTTTTAACTAACAATATTCTAAAGACAATTTCAAATTATCGTTTAAAACATCCGTCCATATCTTATGTTTTCTTTTAGACAGAATATCATTTTCATTTATTTGAACCAAGAAAACATCTGCGTATTTCACAATGATGGTGACACACAATAATTTTTGTTCTCTGTCATCATCATTTTCGTAAAGGATGAAGAATACCGTAAAATAAATCTTACTGTTGAACAAAATCAGTTCTCTTAAAGAAACAATGGTATCAATGCATCCACGTTTAATTCATTTGTCAATACGATTATGCCTTCCACGAATTTAATGGGATATCTCTATGCAAATATATAATTTCTCCCAATTTATTCTTAACATTTTCATGAAAGTTTGAACTCAAAACAAATCTTGCATATTCTTCTTCATTAGCACCTGGAAACATTTTATAATTACTAATACTTAAATGGAAGACTAAACTATGCATTTTAAATTGTTCTCTTTTACGTACTGGTGCACACTATAGAGGGTGAAGATCAACTAATGGATATAAAATTTCGTGAAAAATATAATTTTACTGCCAACGTTTTTTCGCAACTGTTTGTTTATAAGTTTTTTTTCTGTAATCGTTAACTAAATCATTTTATCTGGATATAATGGATACTATTTTTTATTTTATTTTATTTTATTTGCGAGTTTGCCTCTTCACACCATAAGAGAGATTCTAAGTGTCTAGAATCATTACATGTATTACATGGGTAGAAATATTGGGGGTTTTTTAATGATAAAAATATGCATGAGAAAAGAATTTTTCTTTTGACTCGAAAAGTAAATCACATTCTGTTTTTATTTATACTGTTTTAAACCGATTTCGTTCTCTAATATTCATGAGCATCGAGATTTCATAATCTAAGGATTAGTATAAATTATCACTAGCAATTAATTCTCTTTCAAAGTATTTAATTTCTTTACGTTTCTTAATCAACAGGATTGCTACTAAGAAACAGATAAGAGTGATGCAAATTGTACATGTGTTTCGCATACCATATGACGCGTTTTTTTATACTATTGTAAATAATTCAAAAATGTTGATTCTTATTCTTTTAAAATTGAATGTTTCAATTAATCGTAATTATTTATCTCGCTATTTTTGCATATACTATTATATTCATAGTATTTCATCCTATAATGTTTAATAAAATTTCCATTGTGTGAAATCCTTTAAACACATTTTTAAAGGTCTCACTAAAGATAAAACGAAGAATTCCACCCATTGATTATCCTCTAAATAGGTAAAGTTTAAATTTGTACACATTGAACATAGCTTTCTCCTGATTTCGTCTAACTCATGATTTCATTATTTGCATAACATTCTCCTTCATCGCTAATTTCATTTCTCAAGATTTGTTTTTTCTAACTCAGTGTTTTTTTTTTTAGTTTTCCCTAGATTTATTTCTTCTAATTCTATTTGTGCTTTCGTATTTAGTCAAGAGATGTCTTACACAGCTTCTTCTAATTCAATTACTCCTTTCTATTCTTCTCTTGACTTTCGATCTTCTATTATTAAATCGCACATTTTTCTACAAAATCAATAGAATTTTTCTAATGCCCACTGTTAAGAATTTATTTCTTTTAAGCAATTAGTTTCATACAAAGTGTTACTGAATCACCTTTATCATTTGCAATCAATTTCAAGATATTTATTGGCCCTTCTAACCATTTTAAATTATTATATCTACAACTTCAATATTAAAAAAATTGAGAACTTTTTATGTACACAAGTCTACTTAAACAGGTGATTAAACAAAATGATTGCCAAGCAACTAAAATTGTCTAATTTTGACATCATCTATAAGACGTAGATGGTAGATTTGGAAATTAATAATATGTTTTATTATTTTCCAAATCCATTATCTACCAGCAATAATCCCGAATATTCTCTTAATTAAAGAAAGCAAGTAGGAAGAAATGTAGGAGCTGCATACAAATAAATTTCATGATAATGTCTAAATATCTAGTCAAAATTTTTTTTATTTCTTTCACAAGAGCTAAATAAATGGAATTTTATTCATTTTTCCCTGCTGAGTTCAGATATGTACTCAGATTTTCTCTATAAGACAGAGTTAATTTTTGACAAACAATCACACATTTATAAAATTCTAAAAGAATTAATATTTAAGAAACGTTCTCTTATAAATTTTTTTAGCTGATAAAATCTTTATCAGAGACAGCCCCGAGATTTGCAGGATAAAAGTCTAATTGGGTGACTAAATAGGGAATTTTTAAGGACATATTATAGCCCATTCCCTTATATGAAGTCAAAAACTCACTTATCATTTTTTTATTTTCTTCTTTATTATTGCCGAGAAATCCACAACAAACATTTTTGAATTTTTTTGCGCTGGATTGAAATATAAATATTCCACAAAATGTTCATTATGCCATATCATTGATCTTATTTGCAATTAAATATAAATATGACTTTCAATATTGAATCATTTATTTAATGAAATTTTGATTGTTGTTTTGTAAAGGCAGCAGGTCTTTTGTCCAAAGTTTTTAGAAAATGTTTCATCAGCCACAGTTTTATGAATAGGAAAGATAAATGTCATGTTTTAAGACAATGTAACACGTTATAATGTCTTAAAATATGAGAATTATTTTTGATCACTGTTTCCTTGTGTATAATCAGATTTCTTATATCTGCTGTCCGGATCACACAAAAGATAATAAAATTTTTTGTATCCATGTTTGTAAACCTAATAACATAGTTATTACTTTTAGGCAACCACATATTATCCAGATGTATTTAGTTTGCTGAATTTTTTCTAATAATATTTTCATATGTTTCTTTCATAATCCTAACATGCGTGACAGGTAACGATGGTAATTCATTTCCATTATACAGTAAATAACCTTCAAACTAACTTCTGATAAGTTTATAAACAATCACCACACATATGACTGTTGTTGATATCCAACAGCCTCAGTTATTGAGCAAACATCATTACAAAATTTATATTGCCTATTTCAGAAAAGTAGTACTTAAAATAGCAATGTCGATGATAATAAACGCATATCTGATGTCTTCTTCAAGGAGATTCCACTCATTAGACTGGAAATTACAAACTCCGTTAACTGTTTAGACAACATTAACTCCCTTATATGATCATTCAGATCTTGTTGAGATAAAAAATGAAATTCTAATGAACTATCTGCTTCAAATGTATTATCACTTCTCTCATTTCCTTCATCTTCAATGTGAGTTTAGCTGGAGTTGGAGTTATTATTTATGTTCGTAAAATCTGGACGTTATGGTTCACGATACTCATAACTATGAGGCATGAGTCTCACTGATAATTCCTCATTAAGCTGCTTTACTGAATATTTAATTTTGGACACTATTATTTTAATTTGTTTTACAGAAGTAACAATAAATTGAATGGTCGTTTTGTTCCCTCCAAATAATAGAGACATATGATGAGCACCATTTTTCCATCTCGTCCGAAGCTTAACGCATGATACACAGCATACATTTGTCACACAGTCTTTATCAAAATCATTAGCTTCATAACCGAAGTACTATTCATAGCATTTTTTTTCCTAATCGGTTTGAAATATCATCTTCGAGACTTTAATGTCAGTTCTCTACAGATAAAGTGGAAATTGTTTGGCTGATTTAATCACTTTCTTTTCATAATTAAATGTTTATAAAACTTAAAAAAATAAAGCCAGAATAAAACCACACCAGAAATAAAACAAGTAACCACCACATACATGTTGCCAGGATCACTACTATTTTCAATGATATTTGATTAATAAAACAAGACAATATCTAACATGTTAAAAAATAAATATACATAAACGTTTTTAGCAGATGCTTCGAGACGAATATCACTCAACTTGTCACCAAATTATTCTGTATTAATTTGCAAGAATCAAAGAAAAATACAAATTACATTCAAAAATAATTATGCCTGACGAAAGAAATCTGAATACATAGTTGGATCCCATATGTAAAATTATCTTAGAATCAGTATTTAAGTTTCTTATGTTGACCAGTGTTATTAGTTGAAAAACGTTACGTTTCGGAAAAATGAAAATTTAATGCTTATTATCTAATTTTGAAGCAAAATTTCAAGTAAGATGAATATTTTAAAAATAATCAAAAATCCAGAGTTTTGATAAAATTAGCAATATAATTTTTTTTCTTTTCTCTAATTATGCATGAATTATTCAAACTAATCTCTGTATCTTTATGTATTAAAGATTCTTCACTTGCAAAAATATAAATGCGATATAAAATTACAATAATATGTTTCTCTATGTAACAAATATAGACTAAAAATGTTATTATAATAAAATGATGAAAAATTGAACAATAATTAAAAATAATGTCACAAGATTTGAAATCTATGTGCTTTATATATACAAATAAGATGAGTGTGGGCATCGATTCAATGAAACATTTATAATTTTAATTACCTTCATTTATTGAACTTTTATATATTATACCATTCAAGAAATTTTAACATGTTACAAGCATCTATTCTCATTTATTGAAAAGAATTGCATCCATTATAAGCATCAATTCAAAGTTTGCTTGGTACTGATGAAATTAGATTTTATATAAAACTTAAAACTATGTACCTAATTATAAAATAAACGAGAAATTTTGTCACAGATATGAAAATAATAAATAAATTCTTTGATGAAATTTTATTAAACATAAATGTAACTGCATATATTAAAAAATTTATATGAAAATCCGATTCTAAAATAATTAATTCTAAGAAATTTATTAAGAATTCTCAGAAATTCTTATTTTGTTTTTGAAGGGAAATTCTGTACGATAAATTCTCACTTTGAAGTTATATTTGTCATAGTGCAATCGACATAAAAAGAACAAAAGAGAAAACACATGTTTTATTGTAAAGTGAATTCAATAACAATTCCTCTCGGCAGTAGTGTTTAAAATGTAAAAGAAAGGAAATACATAAAAATTGTAATACAATGAGACAAGTGTTATAAGGAAATAAAACTAGACATTTCAAAGTGGCACCTGAAAACTGCAGTTAAAGCTATTGCAGTTTTACATCTAGGGTCCTTTTCCCCTTGGGATGCATTGATGGTCCATATAATATAAAAATTTTCTCTTTTGTATTTGTGTGTGGCCAATAAAGGGTTTGGAGGGGAGATTTCTGACCATTCCTTAGAAGACTTAATGTACGTATTCATTTTATAATCAAAAAAAAAAAATAATAATAACCAATAAAAGAAATGGGAGGAGAGATGAAGACAACTATAAAGTTAAGGAGTTGAACAAGGATATGCAGACCTAGCCTCCGATGAGATATAGAGACTTAAGTCTCCGATGAGATATTAAGAATAAGCCTCCGATGAGATAGAGATGTAGAGAAATATACCTAGTCTCCGATGATAAAGAGAAAGAGACTGAGCTGAAGCAGACCTACTCAAATGAGAGACATGGAGCAGACCAGTTCACGGGGAATACAGGAGCAATATGATAATGAATGAAGATCCTATAGAAAGCTGAACGACTGAGTGGCCTACCAGGAGTGATGCAATAGTATACGATAAAGGGGGTGAGTCTTTTTAATCTCTTCCTCAGAACCTTGGCCACAGTGTTTCATAAATACATTTTGATTAAATTTGTATATTGATAAGAAAATTAATCCAGAATTTTCAATGTAAATATTTAAATTTTAATAACATAATAAAATTGTATTATTATTTAACTTTGTCTTTCTGAATTTGTTCTCAACAAGTCTCCACTATTCTCTAAGAACCTGGAATAGTTCGTTTTTTTTTTTTTTTAAATACCGAGTTTCACCACAACAATATTTTTTTTGTTGGTAATATTAAATACTTTAATAAACGTCGTTGATACCTTCTAATTTAATAATTTGCCTCCATAAACTCCTCCACACATTTTTTATTTTCTTCTTAAAATATTCTTGTGAGTCTCGAATCCACCTTTGAGGAATTTTTAAGCAGTGCATGAGAGAGTAAAACTGCAAGATTTAGTTAATAATGCAGAGAATAACTACAATAAATAAATAATGGAAAGAGTAACTTAAAAACCCTTAATTTAGACTCATAAAAAAGAAAGCAAATGTATTTTAGTAACAAAATAGAAGCATAAATTTACTTAGCTTTAGGATAATAGAACGGAAAAGCATTTCATAAAATATCAAGTTTAACAAGTCATAACAAATTATAACCTAATAAAAGCAGTGAACAATTTGAAAAATGTCTATCTAAACTCCCACAAATTTTGGCTCATAATAATCTTCTTTTCAAAAAAAAAAAGAGAATGTTTGATTTTCTCAGGATAAGACAGATAAAGAATATTTTTAATCTGAAATTGGATATTTGGTAGGGAAACGATAAGTTTCATTTTTTTATCAAAATAACTTCTTGTTTAGTTTTTTTTTTCATCTATAAATGAAGTCAATTTTTACTCCCTTTTTTTTCAATAAATAATAGGATAAGTTACTTTAAATTATATTAATTTTAACCCGTATTCATTTTTAAGTCAAAAAGTGAAATAATTATATAGTAAAAATATCAAACATTTTTATATTATTTTTTGGAAAGTTCAGTAAAATAAAATGACACAGTTAAGAGACGAACGTAATTTTATTTAAATAACAAGATTTTCATTTTAACATATTTATATTTGACAATAAATTAAAGTAAAGTATTTTATACGTAAAAGATGTAACCCATCCTCTTTGTGACATTCTCTACCAAAATCCCTCTAAGATACTTTGAAGTTTTCTCATGTTTCTTTGGCGATTTCAAGTGTGCAACGTCTAAACCAGCTTATTTATTTGACAAGTAAAAGAGACTATTTTTTGCTTTCAGATCAAGAATGGCTGTCATTTAGAAATAGTTTTTTTTAAATATTTGCTGCTGTTGTCACAGTTTATTATAGTTGATACAATAGCATCATTGAAAATAAGTATGTTTGATAAATTAAAAAAATGTAATGAATTTTGCATACTGAAAACAATTAGATTTTTGGTTGCATAAGATTAAAAATAGTCTATAGTAATATCTTCATACTTTTGTTTTTGTTTTTCTATTTAAATAGATTATTTAATGGAAATGATTTATTCAAGTTTCATTAGAAGTTTAAAATGTTATTCAAGATCGTGAAACAAATAATATTCTTTCCATGAAACCATATTTGTCAGATATTTATAAATTATCACGCTATTATAATTTTCTTTTTACTCATCTAACTAAACATTTACGACATAAATAAAAAAGAAAATATGTTTTATCACTATTATTAACCTTTCATTTCTTTATTCCTACGATTATTATTGTCCAAAACCAAGTAATTTTATTTCGGAAATTAATTTTTGAGTTTTTCAGGGTAGAACATTTTGTTAAAATTTTGTCAAAGAAATAAGTCAAAGATTTCCCAAAAATTCTTAATGGATAATTAAAAAAATATGTTACATACTATATTTATGAATAACTTTTAATAAGACCTTTATATTAATTTCTATATTCAACTATGACTTATCTTAATTCAACTATAATTTATATTTAAAGCAAGCAGTACACTGATTATGAGCAAAATTTTAAAATAATTTTTGCATGTATTGCTTTGATATATAAACAAGTATTAGAAATTAATCGATTTTCATTGTAAATAAATTTAACAAGTAATTTGGAAAACCGATTTATTCTCAAATATTATTTGTGCTTAAAGTTTTAAAGCTGATCAATCTTCTAATTTAATATTAAAATTACCAGAATGTGTGAGTTTGTAGTAAAGGAAAATTACATTTTTAATAAGATTTAAAATTTTTCATAATGAATATGGAATTTAAAAACAGTAGTTACTATTGTTTATATTAATTATCCTTTGCAAAGAGATTTTAGGCTTATATTTCTAGAACGAATCAATTTTATGTTGAAGGGAGTAAATGTAAAGTTTACAAATGGAATATTGTCCATAGTTTTGATTTGGAATATTATGGAAAAGGGCAAAAAAATTTAATTGAATATCATCGCCTCTTTTTTCTCGAACGAACAGCACTTTTGTTTGCAGTACTAAATAGGATAGTTTAAAAATTGCTAAATAATAGTTTTAAACATTGTCATATGAATTCCAAATTTTGATATTCATAATTATAATGAAATTATGTTAAATTAAATGTAAAAAAATGTGTGATATTTACTTAAAAGGAACTGTGTGTATTCAGACACAAAAGGTACTGAAAAAGAAAATTATTAATGAATTTATTTCAAATTGCAAACCTACTAAAATGGGAAAAAATATGAAATAATTTTAAGTAGATTATCTAGTATACAAAATGCTTAAGTATGTATTTCAAGTTAATTAAAAATTCTAGTTTTTCCATCCTAACAAGAAATATATAACAATGAAATATATTTCAATCACGATTAGCATAAAAAATTTAATAATTTAATTACAAGATTTAATCGAACTTTCAAAATGCAAAGTTTAGGAATCTAAATAAAATCCTAAAAAAAGTAACATTAAATACATAATTCTTTTCATGAATTACAAAAAGACTTTTTAACTTAAAAATAGTGATATATGTTAATAAAATATGTATTTTGAAATTAATTAATGTAATTTTAATTAGGGATGCGTTAATTAAAAATAAGTTTACCTCTGACAAAAACTCCTGATTTTGTTTAAAGATTATCATTTTCAAAAATTCAAATTTTATTTCTGGAATTGAGAATAATTTATATAAAAAATTAATTACCATCTATGTGTATAAAATTGATTTTCTTTTAAGCAGTAGTTGTTGTAGAAAGGTATTCTTAAAATTCATTTTTAAAGAATACTTTTCTACAACAAACACTAGTATTACATATAAAAACCAACACATAATAAGCATTTTTCAATACCGATTTGGAGCAATGCCAATAATATAAATTTATATTTGATATATACATTTACAATTATTGTGTGTCACCAAAATTAACAGTTAATTAATAAAGCAAACTAATGAAGCAGCAACAAACGTGATTACATATTTTTTTGTACGTACATTAATTTTTTTTTCTCTAATATGAACTATGCCCACATAGTGTTACTGTATAAAGTCTCTATTACATTCCCATGATTATTTATTTATATTAAATATTTACAACAATTGTTTTCGTGGTATATTTTAAAAAATAAGTTAATATAAGAGAAAAGATAAATACCTCAAACGATTTATATTATCTAAATCATTTACTTTACATATATAATAGGGGAATGGAACTGGTTAAAATGAAATATAATTATTATATATAATGTAGCATAATTTCATCAAACAAATTACCTCTGATTTTTCTTTAGCTATTAAAAACATTTAAAAGATAAATTTTGGCTGAAAAACTTTTTGCTGTATAAATAAGATTTACAATAACTTATTTTAAAATATTTTGTAAAGAATAAAATGAAAGCTTGTAAAGCATAATATTTAAATTCATCCATAAAAAATTGACAACAATTGTATTAGTGAATGACGTAAAGTACTCATGATTTCGAATTTTATGTATATATATCATAATAAAATATCAATAAACTATTCATTTGATACGCATTCCTAGTTTTCTATTTACTCATACATTTTTATTTCAGAGTATAAATTAGCTTCTAAAAGAATTCACTTAGCAAAACTATTAGAAAAAATTACTTCCCACAATAAAAACATTTAAGGTTTTGCTGAGGAATGATCGGTTTCCATCGAATATTCATAGCAATCGAATATTCATGGAACATACTTTGTCATGAGACTGTCTTAAATTTAGTTTAAAAATATCTTTTCTTGTAATAAATTAACTTGAGTTTCATGTTTCTTAAGTGAGTGCATGTATTTGTACTTTTTAAAAAAAGCAGAAATTCAGCATTTCCAAAGAGTCTGATTAAGTTTTCTTCGCTGAAAACTGAAGTAGTATTCCCTTGCTGCTTGAATATTTTACAAAAGCTTAAAATGTGTGCCAATGATTTGAATCATAAATATTTCTTTATCTTCCTATATTAATAATTTTATAACAATAAACCATACGACTTGTTTCTGTAATGATTTCAGATTGTAAGGGCCTACTTGATATAAATCCCACATTCAATTCAAGAACAAATTAAAAGTATAACGGATAAATGCAAATGTGTTTCATATAAAATAACTGAACTTAAAAATGATGTTTCGCTTAAAATGTATGAAGAATAGTTAATATGTGAAAAAATTTTAAAACAAAACTAAGGAAAAATAAAATAAGTTTATTTATTAACAAATGGCCAACATTTAAATCATTCATGGGAAAATTAATTATAGCTTTATTTACTAATTTGAAACAAATCAAATTAATTCAAAAAGAAAAATGATCTCTTCACCTATATAAGTTTAAATTATTAATGAGAAAAAGTTCATAATCAATGCATCATAAACATTCATAAACATCAAATGTTAAAATGAGTGTACCTATTAAATAACGAGCAATTTCGAAAATATCACTTTAATATATAAGAAGTAAGAACTTAAGCCAATAGGGTTGTGAGTTTGTGATAAAATATTTTTACAAGGTAAACAATTTTATTATAAATTGATGTTCAAATTGCAAATTTTGAAGATTTTGATATTGATCCAAGACTTGTTATAAACTGAAATTATATGCATTCAAAATAAAGAGTACTTAACAATTTGTCCATCGAATATTTTTTTTATTTCTTATAAGTTAACATAAAAATAAAATTGCAAGCAAATAAATAACTAAGAGAAATTTATTTTGCTTATATATTTTATAAACACACACTGTTTTTTTTTTTTTTTATTATTATTAATTGAAAAACTTTGTCCCGTTAAATATGATTTGTCAAACTATGTATTTTAATTTGTAATTATAAACATACCATACTAATATAACATCACTAGTGTAGTTTAATTAAAACTAATAAAATAAGAAAATGCAAGTAACGTTTTCTCTATGAGCAGCATATAAAACATTTAAATCATCAAAGGAATTGTTAAGTTGAATAAAAAAAATATTCTGAAAGTAATATTGTGATATTTCAGGAATTTAAATAATTTTACTATAAATCTTTTCAAGGTGTTCCATATTTTCAATGTTATAAAAATACATTTCGTGAAAATTAAAATGAAATTTTTATTACCATAAAATGTTTCATTCCAATAGAAATTGTTCAAGGCAAACTACAAATTTATATATTTAAAGAACAAAAATATAAAATTAATAATTTTGTACAATTTTGTAAAGTATCCAAATCCCATTTTTTTATTGACTAGAATCACTCTACACAGATCTTACATAAAAAACATTATTTTGGGAAAATTTAGTTAGCAGTTTTATTGAGATGGATTACTGGATTTCATTTCTATGATCAATATCAAATTTGATTAAAATTTGAATTCAAGAACAAGTTAGTAAATGCTAAACTAACCTCGCATATTTCACATTATCTCTGAAAATTTATTCAGTATGCTCCTGAAAAAATACATTCTAGATCATTGTAAATGCTTTATTTTGTAGCTTCCTTCCATGACAATATTTGTAACAAAACAAATCTGTGCAATTGTTACTATTCATGCGATTTCCACAAAGTTTTAAGAAAATAAAGAAAAAATAATAATCTTAATAAATTGTATTTCTTTTATATAAAAACATAGAAAAACTAATAAAGGTAAAACTCTATTAAGAAAATTAGTTCTCCTGATGGCGTGGAAAATGTTTTGGAATAAATGTGCATGGAAAGAATCAAAATAAATATAAATATTTAGGAAGAAATATGCATTAACATTTGACATCACATGTATCATATTCCTAAAAATAAATTATAAAATATTATAATCATAATAACAGATTCAGTGCTTATTTCATATACATTATTTCATCTTTCTTTCTTTATAGAGTGTAACACATTTTTAATGAAATTTTAAAGTTGAAAATTTTAATATTTCTAACTTAAATTAAACTAAAATCTAGTTTATAAAATTAATTTAAATTAATTTCATACAAAATAACTTATGTCTGGGTAAAACGCCTTTAATTTGATATCGTATAAATACATAAAATAAATGACAAATTTTAAGTACACAAAGATTAAAATCGTTGAGAGATTTCAACCATGAACTTATTATTTTGAGAAAGCTTTAAATACAGTAAAACTATTTTACTTTTAAACTTTAAATATAGTACCTATTTTTTAAATACAGTATATTTTAACTACAGTTATACTATGAACAAATAAAATGCTCTGAATATTAAAAAATATTGTCAATGAAGTATTTAGAATGTTTTCTTTAATTGAATCAATTTAAGAAGAGATTTTGAAGAATAGAGACAAAATTTCTTTCTTTAAAATTATAATTATATTTCCACAAAAAGTTCTTATTGTGGAAATAAGA
>JAPDSC010043139.1:33171-59718 GCA_026290005.1 Latrodectus geometricus
TATATTTATATATATATATATATATTTCTAAAAATAGAAAATTATCTATGAGACTTAGCATTATAATTAGAGATTTTCTACATCATTTCATTCAATAAAAACTAGAAGTAGCAACCAATACACCATACTACTTTTTATAGTTATATATCGGAGTAATAAGTCTGGTAATTTTCAGTGGAATAATTATAGAAAAACAATAGGGAATTATAGATTCATAATTATTTGGTACATACATTTTTTGTTATAATGCTATTTTTTAGTATGATCAAGACAGATAATATATATTGATGTTTCAAATGAAAACAAAGAATAATTGTTTATTGGTCATATTTAATGCAAAACAAGAGATGTGTGATTCAGGGCAAAATAGTTTTATTAAATAGTGATATTTTAAAAGCTAATTTCCCATGACATTTTTATTACCTTTTGTTAGAGTTTAATACTCATGATATTTTGATCCAATGATCAAAAATATATTTTCCATAAAAAATAATTATACTATATTATTCCCTTGAAAAATTTAAAAACATAGATATATTAACTGACGACATTTAGATAAACTCTGAACTAGAACTAAAAATTTAAATTATTTTCAACTAATTTTAAACACAGATGCATTAAAAAATAATATATAAGAATGTTAAATTCATAATATTATTCTTTATATTCTATAATTAAAATAAAATTTTGAAGAAATTGTTCCCCATTTTCTGGCATTAATATCCGTATGTATATATGTAGCAGTGTTTTGTTTGTTTGTATGACTAGAAGTGTGAACTCGCATTTGATGAATGGTAAATTTTAAATTTACTTCGTGCATGAAACTAATTAATTTAACACACAAGGTATAAAATTAATTGTAATAAACTAATTATGAAAAATAACCGAAAATGTTATTTCTGATACCCTGCGTAACATTTTATCGCTATCGAGATGAAATAGTTCTGAGATTATACGAATTTTTAAATGAAAAGCTTTCTATCAGGAATCTAATAGAGAATGGATTGTGAAAAGGAAAGTACAATTATGAGAAAATAATTGGTCAGAGAAATTCTTCAGCAGAGGCAATCAATGATATGCCTCCTTCTCATTCTTCTAAGCAGTGTAGGTGAATTAATAGTAAATGCTTCCTTCAAACACACACACACATATAGTCATCATATGGTTTAAAAAAGGATGCGTTAGAATTTCTTCGTAGAATTAGATATTCTGTTTGTAAGATTTTTCAAGAAATTCAATTCTACTCATTTTTGTCTTTTGCTCTTAGTGACTATTATAAAAAAAATTTAGCTTAAAAGTAAAAGATAATAGTAAAAATTCATCACCCTGATGTTGCAAAAAATACGATTACAAAAATCGCAGAAGGTAAACGCAAAGAAGTGGAACTGGTCGTAAACGAAAGAATTTTTAAATAAGATCAAATTAGAAAGCTAAAGTGTTTTATTTATTGCTTAGATTTTCAAACTAAAATCTGGATCTTTTTAAAGCAAATCACTGAGTGACGTTACTTCTTTTAATTGAGAGAATTTAATTAAAAACATAAGAATATTGACTATCCAAGTTCCTGAATTTGTAAAGTGTTTTAATTTGTTTTTTAATTAACTTGAGTAAACTTCCAAAATAAAAAGTGTAAGTGACAATTTTTGTGATGAAATTTTACTTAATATTTTAGAAGATATAATCGTTAATTTATAGATTCATGTAGAAGAAAAGGAATATATATATATAGAATAGCTATGAAAAATTTAAATCTATTTTTCTCAAAGATTTTTTATTAGAGAAGTGCTTAAAATAAAATGAAATTCGAGGAAACTGACAACAGGAAATTGTGCGCAATTAGCATCGAAAGTTAGCTCTGCTCGAATATTGCATTCAATTTCATTAAGCAAAAGATTCAGTTTCATTAAGTAAACGAATTTTAGAAATTGTGCGTTAATGATTTTTATGAAATATTTAATACTCCCCTGCAAGATTTGAAAACTAAAGTAGGTAATAAACATGTAGAATCCTTTTGTACCACAGGCAGAGAATGTGATTTGTTTATGTCTTGCAAATCTAGAAAAATAGCAAACAATGCTTCACTTTAATGTTTAACTGCTAATAGTGATCAAAAGAATTGGGACAGTTATTCTTAATTGTTATAAGAAAATTTTCTAAAATGTTTTATAGAATGTTAATTTAAAATATATAAAGTGCCATAATAACTATTCAATATTTAAATGTCTTGATTTCCAAAACGTCTCTTATAATTATAATATAAATTTTGTGGTAGATCGTAATCCATCTTTTAAATAGCTTTTGCTAAATTGTAATGTTAAATAATGATTTGAGAGATATTTTTTTTTGTATAAGATGCCGTATAATGAGTTTTCATCGAATGCATGATCTATTTATAAAGAAGCATGTAAGAGAGAGGAACCTAACTCTGTACTTAACTATGGGTAAAGAAATTTGGTTTACCCAAATTCTAATGAAACCGATGAAAATGTAAAATCATTATTCTCAACCATCAATACGATCTGCAAGGAATGTTTCCCTGCATTCTTTACCAATTTATTTGAAAGTTGATTAGGTGACATTTGCGTCAGTATAGTATAATGTGCAAGAGCTACATTCAGAATATGAACAGCGGTAAATTATTGAAGATAAAATGTTGTTGTCAACAGTAGACAAGGACTCATTCTTACATTCCTTAATTTTATATCCAAAGAACTGCTAAAGGTATTTATTTTTAAGAAGTATCATACAAAAATTACTACACACCCAGAATAATTTATAGGTTTTAATGTGCATCATGTCTACTGTAACAGTATATCTAAATTTTACTTGAAAATATAAAATGTAAAAATTATATGGTTCTCTGTTCTCTATTAATAATTTTTTTATGTATACCATGGATATTCGGAAGCATATTACCTTCAATTACATAAGTATATTCATTACACTTGTATAATTGACGGAAATATGTATACTTAAATTTGAAACATTTTTCTCTGAGAAATATGTGCTATATAGAATTCATATTAATGCCAAATGCTTCGTAATATTTTTTTAATTAGGTGAAAAAAATGAATTAGTTAACACTTGTTTAAACTTAGATTATTTGATAACTCATTTTTTAAGCAAAAACAACTATTTATGGAATCAATATAAAAAGGGAGTATTGTGCTTGGATAGTTGATGTTAAATGATTAGATATATTTTAAACAAATCGCAGAGAATTTCTACGTTTTTTCTGGAAAGAAATATAATTAATTTCTACAAAATTAATAAAATTCAAAACTTTTTAAATAGTTTTGGATTTAAGCCATTTATAATCAATGGTATAAATAATTGTCTATGAAAGATTTTAATGTGTATAAGGCCATATATTTATAATACTAAGTTTAGTCCAATTCACTGCGGAATTTTTAAAGTGTAAATATATTACATATACATGCATATTTGTGTGTGTACAAAAAATAGAATTATAGGATACACTAAGTCTGTTATTTTTTTATGAAAACATCTGATAAAAAAATTAATTGATTGCATTAAAAAATTTAAGACACAGTTATACTTTAAATAAAAAACAGCAAAAGGGGGGAGTAAATAACCATACATTTTAGGGCTTCATTATATACTTTTCAAGAAGCACCATCTGTTTAAATTTTTAATATCATCAAGAGTAATGCTTTCCCATTTATATTTCTATAGACCGAAACAGAAAATGCTTAGCTACATTTAATTTCTTCCTTTGTTATAAACATTCAGCAACGATTGTCATCAAATTTCTGCTTCAGGAAGTTTCTTTTATGTTTGGATGGAAGAACTACTTTTTACTTTTTTGAGAAGCAATTTAAACTTCTGCACTCGCTCACGATTTTTAACTTCTGAAGCGAAAGTTATAACTTTAAATATTGCTTATCTCTTTCTTATTGTTTCCTTTTACAATTGTTTTGCGAACAATGAATTTATTATTCAGTAATATAATTTTCAGTGAAATTCTGCTCAACAGTATTGAAGAAATTGCATTAGTAATTAGTGCTTTTAAATTATTTGTCTTTCAACTCAAAAGTATGCGCATGCGTTTATAAAAATACTACAGTCTAAGTGACAGCAAAAAGAATGGGTTTTTTATTGTCGAGGAAAAATAATTACTTTTATTACTCGTAAATTTCAATGTCTCCGAATGAATGCTGGGCTCAGACTTTCGTATTTCCTAGAGTACAACATATATTGTATCTAATACCATGTTAAATTTCCCAGAGTACATAAGATCCCTAATATAGAATCCTTAATATAGTATTTAGTATATAATTTTAATATTAAATTTAAAGAAATATTATCCAATAAATATATTTTTTGTCTTTTCTTGGAATTATAAAAATTCTATATCAACTTGTAATGAAATCTCTCTAGATTTTATAACATTTTCTGTAATAATACACAATATATTATTCTGAAATTAAATATATTGAATGTATATTTAATTTATAAACTTTGAATATTTTAATGATACCCTAAGCATTTTCACCCCACTAATGTAATACGCATAATGCATAAGTTTAAAACAGAAAATAATGGCTCAAATGATTTCTTAGCTTTTAATGTATTGAATTTAATGATATATAGCTTTAAACAACTTTTTTTAGATTCATTGAATATACCCATATGATTCAAACTTATTTTGGCATGTCAGATCAGTAAACACTTCCTTGACGGTATCGAGGAAATTGAAGGGGTGCTTTTATCGACAATATTTCTTCTCTTTCGTTTAGTTAAGTTTTATTTCGCATGTCATATGAGTTCATGATTGGAAAATTATATGAAAATTGAAAAATAGAATGCTTTGGTATAGGCAATCAGTAGTCGTGTTGGATGACAACCAAACCACTGTAATGCTAATATGTTATCTTTGGATGCAGAAAAGTACGATGGACTGACGTGATCGATTGCATCCACCTCAGTGCACCATTTCTAATTATGACAGGCAAATTGTGCGCGTGGCACGAATCGTTCAACCACATCACAAACCATGAGACAGACTTCCAGTGTCTGCGCGTACCATTCGACACCGTTTACAGCAGAGTAGTCTGTAAGATGTCCATTGCTTCGTCTACCCTTCACAAAGAACCACAGACGTCTCCATCGCCAATGGTGTGATGAAAGAAGGATGTGGACGGCAAAATGGAAGGAAATCGTCTTTACTGACGAATAACGCTTCTGTCTGACAAGGCCAATGTTGTCGCATTCGAGTCTGGAGACATCGTGGAGAGAAGATGCTGAACAGCTATGTAATGCACCGCCACATTGGTCTTACGCCGTGTATTATGGTATGGGGCGATATTGGATATTATTCTCACACTCCTCTAGTACGCATTTCCGGTACTTTAACAGCCAGATCTAACTTTAAGCATCTCCAAGATATTGGAGCCAGTTGTTCTTCCTTACTTTCAGGGCTTGCTCACAGCCCTATTTCAACAGAAGAATACACGACCACACACCATGGTTGCTCAACAAGTGACATAAATTACATCCCCAGATGCCACACACAATTAACTTTGGCAACGTGTGGAAGCTGCTTGGTCTGCTGTATCCAAAAAACTCATCCAAAGTCTCTTTGAATCAATGCCAAGGCGTTTGGCAGCCGTGATCTCAAACAATGGTGGCTACTCTGGCTACTGATTTTGGCAGAAACCATACTTAAAAGCAGTCTATAAATTTAATCATTTGACACTTGATCAACATGTTATCTACAAAATAAATTTTATTGTGATACTTCGCGTCGTTTTTGGTATTTCAGTTTTGGTAATCAGTAGTGTATTTTTTAACATCAGTAAAATAAGATTTCTGGCAACATAAATTAATATTTACTTCATGAAAATTCCGACAACTCCAAAAGAAAAAAGATTAGAATTTATTGGTTCAAATATAAATCATCTATTTCTTGGACATGATAATCGCATCTTAAACAGAGAAAAAAGGAAAATTTATATAAAATTTTCCTTTTTTATTTTATAGATAAATAAAGGTTATTTTATAAGTTCTCTAATGAAACAATATTTTTTTAGAAAAATGAATGTTTGGTACATTTTTTCAAATATAAACTTAATTTTTCTAAATGATCAAAATTAAAACATATTAAAATAAATAGTTCTAATTATGGTTGGTCGAAATTAAGAAATTTTCTCTCAAAAAAATTAATTAACGTGCAACGCTCAATCATGTAAACAATACAGCAAGCAAGCTTGAAATAAATTTGACATGTAAACTAAAATTTAACTTTCTATACAGTTTTAACTATATGCATTACTGTATTCTTTACATGTTTCTTTTAAATATCAAAAGTTTTAAGTGAAAACTAAAAAATTAGTGATTGCTTATGCTATGTTTTTTTCGAACGTTTTAAAATCAATGGAAACAGCCAGAATATCATTCTTGCTCATCATAATTAATACAATAAGAGTATGAAATAGTTGCATTAAGTTATTGGGATTTTTTTCATACCTGTTTTACAATGTATTTGTACTGATGTCAATCAATGATTTTCAGCATTTATACTTAATATAGTATGAGTGATGCTTATGAAAGATTTTAATGAAGTATTCTGTAGACAATATACACAAACACACACACACATATCTGTTAATTTTTTTTTTAATTTTAACATGCCACTGTTAAAACTTCGCTTTGACACATTGTAGCACACATTCCATGGCTGGTGGTCCATGCGGTAGAGGATACATATTTTTCTTCTTCTTTCGTGACTTGCAAAAGAATTATAAGTAACCTTGTTTTTTGTAAATGGATGTAAATTTTCTTTAACGTTTGATTAAATATTAAAATACCACACAGAAATTAAAAAATATGATTAGAAATATTTTTTTAAATATAGAAAATTATATCCTGTTCACTTGCAAAACACATTTGAAGTTAAGATTACAAATATAGAAAAAGAGATAATTCAATAGAATATGGGTTTAAAGCATAAATGTTTGCTGTACTCTTACATTACGTTGTACAGCAGAAACTGGTGTCGAAACAATTTGCACAAGAGTTTAATATAGGCTGATCAGCAAATGAAAATTACGTTTCACAGTATAGGATATGATGAATTTATTACACTGATGTTACAATTAAGAGAATTTGTATATTTTGTTACATTTCTTGAAAATTGCTGAAAGAAATCTAAATTCATTGCTTCCAAGCTAAGATATAAGTCAGGGATGGCCAAGACGTCGACCGCGGTCGACTGGTCGACCGCGAAGACATTTTAGGTAGTCGGCGTGACCATTCCGATAATGATCTCGGATATTAACAATTTAATTTATGACTTATGTCATAGAATTAATGAATTATTTAAAATAAAAATTTACTACAGTTTTTGCTTTAAAGCCTAAAACAAACTGTGCAAAGTAAGGCACTGAATTTTTCATTTCACTGTGGAATTAAATCAAAACAATTTGACAAAGTGGGATGCTTAGATTATATCCTGTAGCCAGCGCATGATAGCAACGTGCAGAGTCGTCTAGTCTACCCGTCACTTCTGGCCGTTTAGTTTCACTTCTAAGTTAATCGTCTTACGTGGCAGGTCGCTCGCTTCCTACCGCACTGATACAAATTTGTTTCAAAACTGTTGAATGTTTGAACTATTGTTCGAAACTGTTGATACGAGACTGTTGAATTTGTTTTTCAATGACCCGTCCAAAATGATTCGGCCAGGCACCAGTGCTAAAGAAGTAAAACATACCATTATCACAATGAGTGGGAAAATGATTTATTTTTTGTTTTGTGAAGGAGAAATGTGTTATCTCATATGTAACTCAAATGTGGCATTACCAAAAAAAAACAAACGTCGAAAGACACTTTAAAACCATGCACTTAAAAAACACTACAGACTTTCAATCGGCAGTGAACTTCGAAAAGTTAAAGTGCATGAATCAGAGTCGAATTTACATTTACAGCAATCGGTATTTACGAAACCAAGCACCAAAGCTAAAGCAGTAACATTGGCGTCGTTTAAAATTACAGAAGTTTTGATAAAGCAAAAAAAAATCATTCGAAGATGGAGAATTGATAAAAGAAGCTTTCATTAAAGCGGGAGAAGTGCTTTTCCATGATTTTAAAAACAAATCTTAAATAATATCGTCAATAAATAATATTTCTTTGTCGCGTAACACTGTGATGCGACGGAATGAAGCTATGAATAATAATTTGGAAAATTTATAAAATGACGATTTAAAAGCTTGTAAGTTTCTATCACTTCAATTTGATGAATCCACAGATATTAGTGACATTGCACTGTTATGTCCTTTTGTGAGAATGGTTTTCGAAGATATGAATTCAAAAGAAGAATTATTAACTATAATTACATTGAAAGAAGAAACGAGAAAACAAGTTATCTACAATTCATTTAAAAACTTTATTGATAAGACAGGATTTCCAATATATAAATTGGTCTCTATTACAACAGATAGAGCTCCAGCAATGGTCGATAATCGAACTGGTTATATTGCCTTATGCAATAATGAAGAGGAAGTTCCCAGTTTTACTAGCTATCATTGCATTATCAATCAACAGGTATTGTGTTCAAAAACACTTAAGTCTAGTGATATAATGCAAATTGTTTTTAAAATCATCAATTCAATTCGTTCAAGAAGTCTTCAGAGACGACAATTTTGGGTGCTTTTGGAAGGACGGAGATAGAGAGTACGGAGATTTCTTATTGCACACTGACGTGAGATGGCTAAGCGGTGGTGCTTTTTTAAAAAATATTTCGTATTCTGTTAGCAGAAATAAGAAATTTTCTACAAATAAAAGGAGAGCACATTACTGAATTGAAGGATGGGAAATGGCTCATAAAACTAGCTTTTCTCTGCGATATAACTGCAAAACTTAACGACTTAGTCCTAAATCTACAAGAAAAGAATAAATATTTAACAGACATGATGAGTGCGATTAAAACTTTCAAAGAAACGATAAAAAGGTATGCGTCTCAATTAAGAAAGCATGAATTGAAAGACTTCAAAAACATGGAAGAGTGCATCCATGATCCAAACCGAGACTTCGAAGATTTCGTTGAATACTTAGATGTTTTGTTTGAAGAATTTGAAAGAAGATTCACTGACTTATTTAGGTTGGAAGAAATACTCAATTTTATGATATTTCCCCATTTAATGAAAAGGTCAACATTGATGGAGTATCTGAAAAAATAGGACATTTAATAGATACCACTTCAATCACGGTCGAGAAAGAAATTATTAAATTAAGATGCGATATATTTCTTAAATCCATAGGATCTAGCGATACTGATTTTTGGAAGTTAATTTCTGAGGAAACGTTTCCAAATAGTTACAAATTTGTTTTGTATTTAAAATCATACTTTGGATCGACGTATCTTTGCGAATCTACTTTTTCAACCATGGACGCCATAAAAACTAAACATCGATCGCGTTTAACAGATGAACATATAATTCCGTGTTTATGCATTGCAATAAATTCGTATCAGCCTTAATATGATACTTTTGTCGCAGATATACAGTGTCAAATTTCATTTAAACAGAGTGAATTGGAGGGCCAACTTTTATGTATATGAATACTTTGAGTATTTTTGCCATAAATTTTTATTTTGTAGAAACTAAGATTTTTTTAAGAAAAATTAAATAATATACCATTTTTTCTGCTACTGAAAATAAATATATAAATATATACGTTATTTCTGCCATTGGTAGACCGCCTTCGATTTTTTAAATGTTTAGTAGACCACGGATCCCCAAAATTTGGCCATCCTTGATATAAGTCATGTACATCGAATACGTAAGCTTACACATATGTGTAGGTGAAGCCAGTAGAAATACACACCTTTTTAGGGGCAATTACAAAACACGCTTTTCATTTGTTGGCACATATTTCTGAATTTTTTGTGATTTTGTGCACCAATCTATTGAATTCAAATTGTAAAAATTATAAGAAGAAATTACCAACGTTTAGATAAGAGAAAAAGGTAGCAAATTGTTAGGAGAATCGAAGTACGTTATTCTGTAATCCAGATATATAGAGAGTTCAATTTAATGTCGAGTCAAACTTATGGAATTACAATAGTTCAAGGAGGCCGGATCTATTGAAAAAAAGACTAGGAAAGGTCATTCAAGAAAGATGATGGGCGGAAATGATCGCCATTCGTCTATTCTAGTGAGGCGTAACAGGAATTTTACAGATTCTCAGCTCTCGCATGACTTGTATACGGTCACATGAACCCGAGTTTCAGGGTTGACAGTTTCCAGAAAACTTCATGAAAGAGGGTTTTTTGTAAGAAGACTTGCGATTTCCTTCCGGCTCACGTCTAGGACAGGAAAGTCCATTTTTCATGGTACAGAGAGCATAGAGGTTGGAGTTAAGATCAAAATTTGCGACTTTTCTTTTTGTTGATCAGTCCAAGTTCAGCCCAATCATATATTCTCTTCATATGTTCATATTGGAAGAACAGGGACTCTAGCTAATGTCAAAAATTATGGCGGTGAAAGTTTTATGGTATTTTCAAGCATCATATTAAGTGGTCGCACACTATTGCATATCTTTGATAGAAACAGTGGGACTTTTGTGAGGTATAGGAAAAAGGATTTGAGCCCTGTGTTCCTCTTTTCTTGGGTACAATTGGAATGAAGTTCATTTTAATGAACGATTAACGCGAAACCATATAGACATCTTCTGGTCAATGAATTTCTAAAAAATGAGGTTATTTACCGAATGGATTAGCCAAGCAACTCTCCAGACTACTACGGAATAGAACCTGTCTGGAACAATCTGGGAAAGGGAATTTCAACTCACAACCCATCTCCGAGAAGCATTCAGGACCTAAAAAATGCTCTGATGAAAAAGTATATCAGTAAGAGGAAACCATATATCCTGTTAACATAGTTTTTATTCTATTCTGCTATCTGTGTTGCATAATTTCGGATTCCAGTAAGTATTGTGCATGATCATAATTTATTTTATTGTTGTTGCATGGTTATTTGTATTGCAATTTATCAATGTATGAATACATCAAATTCTAGTGAAATCGGTTCATTAATTCTGGAGAAAATTGTCAAAAGTTTAAGAAAATTATATTACTACTTCTTTATATTTATTGAAATTTTTCTTTACTTTTATAAGTTTGAGTATTAAAATATGTATTTCTAATAGTTAAAGAATATAAAAATTAAGGTTTATTTCTGATACAGAAGTAGTATTAAAATCACTTCTAAATGCAAGTATACCAATTACTAAAAAATACTCCAAATACAAAATAATAATTAAAGAAAGTTTGATGCTATTATTAAAATCAGTTATAATCATTTCAAACTTTTATCCAAATAAATCAAATATTTGATTTAATAATTCTGAATTTTGTATTTTGAATTAGTGTATCTTTTATCTTTTGGTATTATTTTTCATTGGTATTTTTTTGTTTATGAAGCAACCGAAACCCACATAAATATGGTCATATACATAATTATAATTAATTTCTCGTCTTTATAATAATTTTTCGAATTAAATAAATATGTATGTAAAATGATACTCAGAAAAAACTTTAATCTAAACCTTATGAAATTTCCACGAAATCCTACAGAAAAGAAATATGTTTAAATTCTAATCCAAATTTCTAATATTCAAGAAATCCAGTGTTTTTTTACACAACAATCTATTTAGCAGCATTCTATTTACTGTTACGATTTCATAAACATTAATTCAAAGGAGAACATGTGGACGTGACATTAGAGTAAAAAATGGAAACTCGCATGACATGTATTTCATCTCTAAAGAACTTGAAGTACTGTGAGCAAAAACAGCTCTGAATCACTTTAACATACCAAAACATTTTCTGACGAATAATTCAAGCAGAAGTAATTTTTTTGAATTTGTTTTAATTAAAACACCATTTTCCTAATTTAATTCAAATTGAAATATAATATTCGGATATTTAACTTCACATAATGCGAATAAATTTTTACAACATATATTATTATATAAATAATTTTTCTCGTAAGAGATCTCAATATAAAGAAATAAGATTTATTTTTAAATGTTGAACTTTTTTACTTTTAATATCTTCTTTTGCGTTTGAAAAAACATTTATTAAATAGATATATGTTTTTTAAAGCATATATTTTATATTAGAAAAAAATTGTGTTAAGAAATATAATATACACATCAGGTTTAAATTCAAATATTTAATTTTAATTATTAAATCATTTTTGAGGATTCAAATTTTCAATGGAAGAGAAAGTGTAAATTGAAAAATTTTTATGTAATTCTATCTGAATTAAAATTTTATTTGAAATGTCACGTTTTCTTGTTTTCTTTCGATTGCTTACTGCACAAATTTGAAAAATGAGTTTACGTTCTATCTCTCTCGACAGTTTTGATCCTTTGCAATTTATGACTAGACCGAAAGCCTCAGAAATATGTTGCTGATCACGTCGAGTCGTTACAATCACAAACGAAACGTGAGAAACCTTTTAACTGCAATGGCTCGCTTTTCTATTATAAACACACAATGCAATCTGAATAATTAATTCATTCTTCCGTTATCTCTTATTGTTATTCAGATTAGCACAAGCAATATCCAATGTATTCAGCACATTTATAAAACGTTAACAGATTTTTCACATATATTTCTCAAATATTAATTTCTTTAGAATATGATACACTAAAGAACACCTGTTTGACTACATTTATTGTTTTAATTTATTTAGATTCAATAAAATATAGCATATGAATCATTGTTAAAATTTTATTCAAAAGATTTCCAGTGTTCTTAATTATATCGTAGAATATTTTATAAGAAAATTAATAAATTTAGGAACTCAAAATTTACAATTTTGTGTTTCATTTATTTGTTTGCATTTTCATCGTTTCCTTTAAATGTTTTATATTCGAATGATATGTTGACAATAATTTAATTTAGATACCAAACTCAGTTGCAGTTCAAATCGTAAGAGTTTATAGTTACAAAAATGCATTTTACTTCTTTTTTAAAAAAAAAATTCATTTTTATAAAGTTAGAGAATTAAGATTTCATTAAGTGGAATTTTATTGCTCCAGAAATTTGAAATTATAAACACATCTCATTAAAAAAGTTTCTCCTACAATTTAGAATGATTACTTGAATTGCATTTTAGATATAGGAATTCAGAAATTATAAACTGCAATTAAATAAATATGTTAATCATGATTATCACCAGATGGCTGAATGGTTCAAATCCTGGCTCGGACGTGGACGTTTCCTTTCCTTCTTTTTTTCACAGTGTTTCTTTGTCCTTTCTTTTGAGATGATGGATGAATGTGGTCCACCCTGTAAACGAGTTTGTGCTGGTGTGAACTGAAGAAGTTGAACTCCAGACCAAGTAAGATTCAGTTGGAAAAGTTAAGCAATGCACCTCATATTTGGCAGCCTAGCTGGCACACGAAAACATTAACAATCATGATAATCTAGGTTTTAAAATATAAAAGTGTTTAAATAAACAGCCTTAGAATATGAAAAAATAATAAGTTTCATCAAAATATATCTAGGAGAAAAGGGCGATATAAAATATGATAATATTGAAACACAGATGGCAAATTACTTAAAAAAGTTTAAAATTTAAAAAAAATCTTAATTTCTGGAAAAAAAGTATCGTTATTTTGTAGCGGGTGTATCAGATTTTAATTGCTTAAAATTATCAGACTCATCTAAATTAAGGAAATGTTTTCAATTATATATGCCATTTCAAATTATACTAGAAAACTAATATTGAAAATATTCGTTTTAAGCATTTCTTATTAGCATTACTCTTAATATAAGTTCTTTGAAAAATTTTAATTTTGTAATATAATATGAAATTTTGAATCAATTTCATATTGTATAGCATTTCATTTTTGGTTTACATTTTATTATTAATGTTCAATAAAAAAGACAATAAATGATAAATTTTGTAATCATTTTAATCAAATTAATCCTTTTGCATAAATTTTTTTCTTGTAGTGCAGTTCTAAACAATTAAGCACTAATGACTATTAAAATCAAAGGGGATTATTTATAAATTATTAAAAAGTAAATATGATGAATTTACTTATAATTCAAAACGTGCATGAAATTGAAATGGCGTAATTTTATAAAATTTTAACCGCAAAAAATTTTAAAATATATTTCTGAATATGACATTTAACTGAACCAAACAACAAGTTGAGTTAGGTACGTTTAATAAAATATTTTCAGCCGCCTTGGTAATATTTCCAAATTTTTATATCATAATTTTCCATAATGAAAACAAATTCACCATTTTTAATTTATTGTAAAATACTTTCTATGAAATACTTTTTGAATTCCATTTAGAATTTTAAACCACACAACTGCAAAATATCACCACACAAAATTTACTCGACGTCATATATCTCTTATTTAATAAATCATGTCTCATTGTGAGACATTTGAATATCCAATGCGTCCTGCATACCATATCTTTTCATACGATTGGAACATATTCAAGAAACATTCTGAGTACCTACTATGAAAGATAACCTAGTCTCTTTCCTGTTGCATAGCAGCATTTGAATCCAGAAAATCTATGATGACTAAAGAGTTAAAATGATTTAAATATTTCTTTTATTTATTTTATAAATCTTTTGTATCTTTCGTTTATTTTGCATTATAAAAGAAAATAGTTAATAGGACAGAATCTAACTGATTCCAACAGAATCTGATTTATTTCAAACCCCTTAATCAAATAGTTTTCTTTAACATCATTTGCTTTACTGTTAGTTAAGCCATGTTTTTCTATAAGTTTTATCTAAACTGAAAGGTCAAACTTAACAGTTTTTGATGCCCAAATATTTCATTGGAAATATATATCTAGCTTTTGAAAAAAATTACACTTCGCAAAGCAACATATTTTTAACTACATATAACTTAGTTCAAAACAAGTAGTTTTATCCACAACAAATACAAGTTGCCATTATATATCAGATAAAAACATGTCAAATGAAGTGTGGAGAATTTTAAGATTCCCTTTAATTATTAAGTTATTATATACTGTTTATTTTTATCTGCTTTCTAGAGCACTTCTAATCGGCAGTATATTAAAAAAATCAAAAATACGCTCTCTACTGTAAGCAAAAATAATAATTTTTAAAAGTTTAAGAAAGTGCAAATACTTTTTTTTTATTTAAGATATTATAGAAATATAGAAAGAAATTTAATGTCACTTATATTTTTTCACATTCTGGGGGTACAGAAAAATATGAATTAAACATATTATGCCAATATGGTTATTTTAAAAGAAGAGACACATAACATGTTTTTATATTTTATGTGAATAGAATTCAAGAATGTTATGCATCTTTAGCGTAAGAAACTTTATAGTGAATTCAAACTAAAATTATTTGCTAGTAAGAAAAATTATAAATACTATAATCTAAATTTCGAAATGGCATAAGCAAAATAGAATGGTGTATAAAATGTTTTAATGTAGCTAAAAATTATTAGCATTATAATGTCCTGCTTTTGGAATCAGTTTACCACCTTTGCATCACTACAAAAGGAGGAACGCCCTAAAAGAAAGGATATAGCAGAAGATGCCAGGCTTAGTCTATTACCACAAGAGATATTATTGCACATTGCGACCACGACATATTTAACATTAATAGATGATTGATAAACCCATTAGTGAATACTATGCTTATTTGGTTCTGTCTATTTCGGTCTCACTGCCTTCTTATAACGAATGCACTAACATATAATGCTCAATTTACCTAAAAATCAGCATCCTAATGTCATTTTTATTCCATTTTTTGTAACCATTTTCAAACAATATGGTATGAAAATTCAACACAAAAACAATAAGGGTTATTATTTATATCCATGCATTTCTTGTTTTCAGTTGATAGGTTTTTTGAACTTGAATGTTATCGTCAGTATTAATATCCAGATATATTCAACTTAGCAAATAAAATTTACGTTTTTATAAATCCAGCAGTATCTTTCACTTTAATTCTTAATTTAACTTTTTGCAGCACTTCTATAATTTAATTTTTATTTCTAATTACATAGGTAATATTATTTTTTAATTACATAATTGTATATTTATTGTATTTTTGTTAGTCTCGTTTCCAATATCTTCCTCAGGAAAATATTTTTAAATTATGAATAAATGTCTATTTTGTCTTGAAAATTAGTATTTCTTAAAATGAAGTTTATTTCAAAAGCCATCTTAGCTGTTTAAGAATATACGTCTTTTTATAGTGTTCTCTCTCTTTCATTTTTGATATATTTAAAACTATGTTCATTTTTATAAAATACTTTATTTTCAAATCAGTGGAATCAAAATAATTAAAATAAGTTAATTAAATCATGTAGACACTTTTTAGATTTATCTCCGAATTAATTTAATGATAATTTTAATCAAACTATAATCATCACATATTATGAAACATTTTCTAAAATAATAAAAATTTTACTGTTTTATTAACTTAATATAATTTTAAAAAGATAGCACATTCCTTAATTAATATGTTTTAAATAAATCTACAAAATTTCCCTGTTACTAAATATGAATTATTGTCAAATAATTAATATTTAGTACGGAATTTTTTTTCATTCTCTTTAATATAAGCTAAAAGTATACCTATATTTGAAATATATAATAATATATTAAATTAAATAATAAATAAGATTTTCTTATTACTGAATGTTTCCTAAATATTTAAAAATAAAAGAACTTTCGGTTTGAGGTTCAGTTCAGTTTTAATTCAAATTTTTCAGGCTCTCGTTAATATTTAACAGTTATAATTTATCTGCATTATTTTTATCCTAAAAAAATTGACTGAGAACAGATCATTACATGTATAAAATATTTTATTCCAAAACAAATCTATTTAAAATCTCACTTGTCTTCTTTTTTGCCAAATTTCCCAAAATAAATTAAAAACTGTATAAAATTTACAAGTTTAGATAAAGAAATTGAAAAAAAATGTGAAAAAGGAATAATATGTACATTTTTTATCAAACTTTCACAAATGTACTATTTTTCCAGGAGGAAAGTTCCAGAAACTTTAGGGAAAACAGAAATTGATAGGGGAAAACAGCTATTAAATTTTCATCTTAATGTGTATTCAAAAGATTTTTTTTAAATATACTCCGAATATGCTTGAAAATGTTGGAACTTACACCTAGATAAAATATTTAAAAACGATTAATAACAACAAATGATGTGCTTTTATAAATTGTTGCTTTAATGCCTTGTCGATTTTCAGGAATCATATACTACCATATTAATTATATAAGATAATTTTGATGAAAACCAAAACGCAAATATAACTAAATAAATCAAGAATAAAAAGACGAAATAAGATTGAAAAGCTTAAATTATATTACAGCTGTTATAGATTAGTAAGTTTAAATTATATTATAACAAGTTTCAAAAACATATAAAGCTCTAAATGAACTTAAGTCAAAAATCTGTTAAGCTTGAAGAAAAAATATTTCAATAGAAATGTTTTACTTCTCTTGACATATTTATTCCTCTTGATTAAAGATTATGTATACTAATTACAATAATATTTGAAATACTAAAATTAAAAGATTTATATAATCTTGATATTGCATTTTTAGAAAACAATCATAGGAAAAATAACAGATAAAAAATAATTTTTGAAAATGGAATAGGAATTTTTATTATTTCAAATATAATTTCCCAAATATTAAAAATAAGAGAATTAAAAATTCAAAACTGGCAGTAGATTTTTTTACAATAATTTTTCTTTTTAACTTTACATTTTTAACATTAAGAAGTCTCTGTGGGATAGAAGACTGCGGAATAAAAAAATATTGATAAAATAACAAACTCCGAGATGAAAAGCGTTATAGAAAGTTGATATATTTTCCCTCGGGATATTCAACAAAGTCCTAAAAAATAAAAATGGATATAGAGGCATATTTATCATAGCTATTTATACTAAAATAATTATTTATTCATTTAATAATTGAAAATAAATATATTTAGGTGTACCTAGGAGACCTAAATTTAACAGAAAATGTCATTGTAATGTTTTCAAATTTGATTTATTAGAAACATTTCACTCTTTTTCACAAGATATTAATATTTTATTAAAACAAAATATTTTCATCTTAATTTATGGTGAGCTTTTACAAGATTCAATTAAGTTCTTAAAATGATGGTTTTTATTAAAGTTTAAATCATCACTGACATCTGTATGCTATTACTCAAAACTCTTTTATTCTCAATGAAAAAAAGTTTTAATAAAGTATATAACACTTCATTAACATTCATCTCTATTTATATATTACAATAGATTACTCTAAACTATATTATATTAAAAAACAGGCTTTTATTTCTAAAATGCATACGCATGAAGTATGCATCAAACAATGATACATATGTATTATTCTGTTATTTATTTACAAAAAGAAAATTTGCAAATGGAAGAAAAATTGCAATAAGTAAAAAATAGATTTCTCAAATATGGAGGGAGTGTAACAAAATCAAACAGTTAACCATAAGAAATTTAAAATATATGTATTATTTAAATAAATTTGTCAAGAAATAAGAATTAGAATAACGCATTCCATTTCTAAATATGCAATATAATTCAATATATTTCTGAAAAGAAAAGTTTCATCCTGATCATAAAAATTATTTGAATTATGATAAACTACACAGCTTAATCAATTAAATACAGCTAAAATCAGAGATGTATATACATCTAAAATCAAAGTTTTATAATACTCATAAAATCAAAAAGAGTACTAGAAAATTTTCTAAGTAGAAATTTGAATAAGCAACTCAATAACATGATGAAAAAATCCAATGACAACAACGTGTCAAATGTACTCCACCACTAGTCATAGGTGAATAGAGGCTGTGGAGATATGTCCGAGCGAAAAGATGTGCTTCATTGAGAAACAGACCACCCAGATGGACAAAAGGTCTACCAACATTGTCTCCGAAACAGGACTGAATGTCCTGTTTGGAAGATCCAGTTTGAACGTTAGGGCTTCTGGATCTCCAAAACATGCGTCTAATTCATGCACCCGCCGTGGGTGCTGTTCATCACGAAGGCTGGAATTTAATCGTGATACAACTGGATGCCAACTGAGTGACGAGAGGTAGTGCTTTCCGATGAATCACGAGTTTTGTTCATTTAACAGATGGACGATACCATATACGACAGGAAACCTCTGAAAGCAAATCCAGGCTGCAGGCAGGAGCATTGTGATCTGAGAAATATTTTCCTGGCATTCTCTGTGATCACTTATCATTGTGGAAAGCACGGCATGGATTCTCACCAGCGTAACCTTGAACAGCCTGTCTCGGGACAGGAGTCAGTGTGTCTCAACATTCGAGTCTTTATTTTCTCTACCTTGCAGTCTCTACCTTCAAAAATTTAATGGACTCTTATTCTGTACGTCTTACAGTTGATCGATCTGCGTACGTTGTAAATCTGGCTCTTGAAAGTTGGTCGAGTTAATGTGACTGGACTGCGTATAATGATTGATTTGTACTTAATAAAATAATCTATTTTTCCATATTTTTTAAAGTCCTTATGTATTTTACAATATGATCAAAATAATAAAATAAAATTATTTTAGTTACATAATTCTCAAGTTCTTTAAATATATGATTTCATTTATTAATCCATAATAATTATTTTAATTTATACAATTTAATTACTTTATTCTTAAACATTTCTACCGTAAAAATAGATTAGGTTTCATAGAAAATAAGTAAACAAATTTAGCAACGAATATAAAAATTAAAAATTTAAGATTTAAATTTGATTATAATCAATGAGACTGAAGAAATTTTAGCTTTTTCATGATTGACAATATACTATCATATGCTTGTTGATACCTAAAACACATTTGAGTTAGCTAGTGAAGTCTTAAGGTTAAAATTATGATCTTTTTGAAGTTGAACAAATGAATTTTAAGAAACAAATGATCTATGAGAATAAAACTATTATACTACTAAACATCAATCTGAAAAAGTTCTAGAAAGTTTGGAATAAATATAAAATATATTTTGTACATAAAAAACGTTCATTATTATAATCAGAATATCAAAATCAGTTTAAATGCTTCATAATCTGAAGAAAAATATATTTCTTACAGTCATGGACTACTCAATATAAAAATTCAAATAATGTAAAAAATTTGAAACAGTCGTTCCAAGATAATTTTAAATGTAAAAATGATAAATTCTCTAAAGTGTCATGAGTTTTCATAAAGTACTGAATTCGTTTTATTAAGTAAATTGTACTACCGTCTTCAAAGAAAATGTTTTCCCCTGCTAAAAATGAAAACATAAATCTTTTAGGGATGAATATGACTCATACAAAAGTATAATATTTGTGAAAAAGAGAAATTTTAGGAAAATAATAATTTTAAGCTTGTATCATTTTTCATTGAAAATACAAATAATTGTCGAAATCATAATAAAATTCCTATTAATTATTTTGTTAGGAAAAAGCCAATAAATAAAGCAAAGGAATACGTAGATTCACAATTTTTTTACGTTAAAAATAAAATATTTGTTATACCTCAAATATACTAAAACTATAATAATCTCTCACTATTTGAACTAATAGCCTCCAAACTACATGATGCTGACACCATATTAATAACCAATATGTATTGAATGAGAATAACATTAGTATTTTTTACAGCGATATACTCAAACCACGATGCAAGAACTATATGAATACATTTACAAATTTGTGACGAAATAAGAGTCTCTAGAAAAGTACGTATTCCTTAATTTCTAAACTTGTAAATAAGATGATGCGAGTAGAAAAAAATTGTTGACTAAAATAAAATTTATAAAGAGCACACTTTAGAACAATAGAAATGAAGATCTGAAGAAAATTAATTTCCAGAAAACGAAAGGAAGACCACGGATGAGGTAAAGGATTATTAGGGAAATGGTTAAGGAGCATTGGTTTCAACATGAGGATGAACATGGGATTGGTGAGTTCAAAATGGTGAAACTGACAGAAACAGCCTTTGCTGGTAATCGGTTGCAAAAAAGAAAATAAATACATTTTTCTGCAGAAATATTAAGAAAATTACTGTTGACGAATACAGAAAATATAGCAAAATAATTTTAAATACAGAGTACATTATCTATATTTTAGTGTATAAATTCTATGATAGATATAAAACATTATGTTATTTGAGTTTATTAAAAAGTAACCGATGCTTTCATGGAAAAATATCAAAATGAAGTTAAATGGAAACCCACTTTCTGAATTTCAAAATTTATCAGAAGATTTAAAATAAAAGAAGTTTCTTTGAATTACATTTTTAAAAACCGTTTTGTGATATATCAAGAAAATGCGCCATTAATTTTAAATTTTAATAAGTCATTTCAGAATTTCATTGAAATTTTTTAAAGTAATTTTTATGTAGTTCACAATTTTATAATATTTTCATTACATTTTAATGAAAATTTCAAAGTAAAATAAATTTGTATGCAGTTTTTGTGTCAAGAACTATGGGATGATTTCCAATTTATCTAAAATTTTAAAGTTGTTCGATCATATTTTACTATGAACCATAAATATCCAAAAGCATTATTATTAAATAAATCATTCATATAAATAAACTATCGATTATAAACAGATTATTTTTTCGTTGTTTCTTATTTAGAGCTAATTTGACTCTTTTCAGTATTAGAGGATCCTTATTCCTATTTTTTATTACTCAACGCTATTTAGATATATATCACTTTGATTCTCCTTAGCAAATACTAATTCTTTGACAGTTAGTTCTTAAACTCCTTTTAACATGCAAAATTAAAAGTTCTCCAACACTCATTTAATAGTTGTCCTTTTCCAATCTTTTTCATTTTAAAACTATCGTTTGTTAATTTTTTTAAAATCTATTGTTATATTGGTTTCAGGTTTACTGTTATTTTATGCTATATAATAATTATTACAGTTTTAAAAAAATATTTAAGTTTACTTATATCCTTTTCAATTAAAAAATTAAATTTTTAAAATATTTTGTGTGATTTTTGTTGAAATTTTTCAGGAAAATGTTTCCCTAAGGAATTTCTGTTTTGTTTTAAACACTTTAAACATTTACTATTCTTAAACAGCTATAGCAGAACATAATAATATATAGTCTGTCGTAGATTATTCTGTTCAGCAACAATTTAATGTAAGAATTCACAAAATAAATTACAAATTTGTTTTATAAACTAAAATCTTTAAAATTGCCCCTGGCATTTTAAAAAGTGAAATTGTTTTCATTACTTCCTCTATCTCGTATCAGTTGACAACAAAAGAATACAATCAAATTTATTTCTCAAACTTCATTTTGTTACTGTTATAATAAAGACGGAAAATTCCTCCGATCTTAAATTTGAAAGAACAAACCATCTATTTTCATTTTAAATATAAAATTTAGTTTGTTGTGAACTGCGTAGTAAATTTTATTTGAAGATAGAAAAAAATGAGGAGAGAAACTCAGAAAATTCTTGATGTACTTTTAGAAATAGAAATGCCAATCAGGTTCTATTACAGTGATATAGCGCATGCGTCGAACATGTTATAACAGGTAAAGACGATCATCCGAAATTGCAGACTTATTCTTCGACTCGATAAGAAAAGATTCGGAATCCGTAGATGTTTTCCCGCTCGTTTGTTTGATTAAGTATTCAAAAATTCAGAAGCTTTCAGAAATATTTTTTGTCAGGTAAGAAAAAAACTCATAATTTTTTAAGTTAAAAATTTTTAAAGTAAAATAACTTATTCTTTCTTTTGTATAAAATTATGTGTTATTTAAATACATTTTCAAAAGTATTAATAAGGCTCGATTATATTTTCAACTGGAAAATTCCTTATTTTAATTCTTTCTAATTCATTCGGCATTAACTTTAAATATATAATTAATGAATTGTTTGTAAACTGAAACATATCAAATATTATGCTGTATATTATTTAATTTGTACATAAAATGCTATATCATAATTTTAGAATAATTGAGGTATATATTCAAAAGTATACAGAATTTCAAAAATATTCCTGATTGAAATATAAGTGCAAACTTTTTCTATAATTTTCTCGTTACTTTACACTTTGAAATGATACATATATTTTTGAATATCTTAAAGTACGTATAAGCAAATATGATTAATATAGCATTCAAAATAATTGCTGCAATTAAAGTATGGTAATTTGCATGTAAATATTTCGCAATTAAATATTTACAATATATTTTTTGTAACACAACAGCAAATAGTTGCCAAAGAGATAAAAACAGAAATAGTTTTCATAAAGTAGGTAAACACTCATGTAAGCCTTACTCTAAAGTGTTTCATTGCATAATAATGATTTTTCGTTTTCACCTTGGTTCTACTTTAATTTGAAAATGTTTTATTTATCTTACTTCTGCTATTACAAAAATGATAAATTAAAAAATTGCTTATTTAAAGTTAGTTTATTTTAAAAACGTTAAATATATTAAAAATATTATTATTTTAAAATATAGTAAAAATATTAAAAAATGTAAATTTATATTAAATATATTATAAAAAATTGCTTTAAATTTTTTTCTTAAAGTGACAAAAAATATAAGAAAATTTTTTTCTCCCATACGTTTTTACAGAACCTATTGTATTTTGCCACAATTATATTTCATTACTGTTTAAAATTGATATCTTTTAAGTTAGTTCAAGGGCACTTCAAACTATAAATGTTTTTAATATTTGAAAATATTAATATTCATATTTTTCTGTATAAATAAATATATCAAGAATTATTAATAAGAATTAAGTTAGTAATTATATTCCCATTATATATTTTTTATATCTATGCATGGATATATTTATAACCTTTTAGAAATTAGTATGTTTACATAATATCTTGTCGGTTCCTTCTTTTTATGCACATCTTTAATCAACAAAGGGTCTAAAAAGTACTAATACTCCCAATTCATTAGACACTTATTCTAAATATATATTTTGGGACAAAAACATATTTTTCAAATTAAATATGTGTTTCTATTTCATAAATGTTTCAAAAAAGAATTTTATTTTTAACAGAATAGCAAAATCTAACTTTTAAAGTAGTTCTTATATTCAAATTATGATTTGAAAAGAAAACTTACAGGACTATTTTTAGAAATGAACATGTTAATGAAATTCAAAAGTCGCTAAAATATTTTAAGCAGTGTACTGAAATTGAATCAAAAATTGATTTAAATCTGGTATGTGTATGTGTGTGTAGCTAATTATTTCAATATTATCAATTCAGAGGCAATATTTGAATCAAATATTTGTATTTAAATTATAAAAAAATAAATTAAACGGAAACATTTTTCTAGGAATAAAATGTAGACTAAAAAAAATATATTTGCATTGCCAATTATTATTATTTTATACAAATTTGATAGTGTAAAATTTCAGCTTGATTAATTTATTTTATTAATTACAATATAGTGTTTATATATACATACATGGAGGAGGAAGCAAGTCTCGGATTGTACTTTATATATATATATATATATATATACGGACCAAATGAAATTTTTAATATGAAATTTAAATATTGAATCATTTAAGACATTAAGCTCATAAAATAAAAGTAAAAATGAAAATAAATCTCGAATGAAGTTTTTCATATACATAAGGGATCTAATGGCTTGATTTACTCTTTTGCCAGAGCAGAAAAGCACTTTTGTATACCAGTGTTCAATCAACATTCCTTGGTGAAGATTATTATTTCACTCGATTCATTGTGTCTTTTTTCCGTTTTTACTTTTATTTTGTATGTTTATTTAAATTATTCAAATTTTAAATTGTTTATAGTAAATTGACATTTTTGTCTGTACATTGTTCTATCTAGTTGCTAAATTTAAATCATCTTGTCTATTTGTTTTATAATATTTATTTCAAATACTATGGAATCTCAAATTCTTATATTATGGTACATGTATTTAAACAGCTTTCGCGCTGAATGTATTACCAAACTTATAATTTTTGTGCTTATTATTATAATTTTTGCACAATCGTTATTCGGGTTTCTAAAATGTACTTTAAAATTTATTTCATATATTGCTTATAAAGAGAAATTATTTTCTATGATAATTTCATTCTTTGAAGGTACTTTTTTCTAATCATCATTGTTAATGTTTCATTAATTATCAAAAATTTGATTCAGTATTATTTTCTAACAGAATAATTTATCACCACTCAATGCATTACACATACTTCCCTTCTAAGTTTCCAAATTAAAATACATATAAAAATTTAAAATATAAATTGTAGAAATACAGAAAATGTTTTATCAGTTTCTATAAATTCAAGAATAATTACTTCTATTTTCATTTACAATAGCAGAAAAAAGTATTAGAAATTAAAATAAAAGTATTTATGGAATTTTTTATTTTAAATAAACAAAAGTTATGTTATGATAAGCAATTTAAATGAAAAATATTACTTAAATATATTTTTACGCATTAAATAAGTAGTTCTATAATGATAAATGTAATGAATTAAAATTCATTTCTGCCAATATGCTTCTTATTTTTTTTCAAACCTATATATTATTTTTATCTTTATCTTATAAACTACTGTTTATATCTTTAAGAATACTAATTATAAATAACTCGCATTAGTATTATCACTTCATACTTTCAAATTTGTTTCCAAGACTTATTTATTTATTTCAAGTAAGTTTGGACATACTTTAAGTAAAATAAATAAAATATTCTTCAACGAGTTATCATTTTTATTAACTAAAAATGTAATAATTGGTGAAACGCCGAATTTATTTTTGAAAGCTTCAATTCAAAAAAAATAATACATCAAAGAACTTTACATAATTAAATTTTAATAACAATATTTTCCC
The DNA here is from genome assembly GCA_026290005.1 of Latrodectus geometricus. NCBI lineage: Eukaryota > Metazoa > Arthropoda > Arachnida > Araneae > Theridiidae > Latrodectus > Latrodectus geometricus. Next base: position 59,044 of record JAPDSC010043139.1, read on the forward strand.
ATTAAAATTTTTATAAAAACAAATTATTTAAATTTGTACTGTAAGAAAAATATAAATCCTCACTGTGACATTGCCTACACAAATCCGTAACAGATGTTTTGAAATCATTTTAAAACAGCTTTTTAAAGGCTTTGAATTTTTGACAGCCTGTAATGAAACAATTAATCTATCTGACAAAAAAAATAAATTATTTCGGATCTAGCAACAGTGATGGCTGTTTTCAGAAAACAAGTTGATAAATTATTCTTAATTGATTTTAATTCATATGAAGGTGTTTCAAGTGACAGTCATAATGTCACAATTGAAAATAAATAGCTCAAATATCAAGAAAATAATTAAATTTTAAAACTTGATTAACTATGTTTATATTGATAACAATTTTTTTTATTTTAATTAATAGGCTTTAAAAATCTATATATTACTTTTTTTTATTTTATTTTCTTTTATTAAATAGTAGTGAAACTTTTTTTTCATTTTTCTCTTATTTATCATAAAATCTTTCATGAAAACTTTATTACATGATCAATTTTTATAAAATTTATTTTTTAAAATAGCATCCTCAACAACTCATAGAAATTAAAATATTTTGAAAAATAAAAATTTTATGTGAACATTTTTTCAAACATGTTTAAGCAACAATTTGATTTGGCATGTAATGCTGCTTCCTATTTTTTT
>JAPDSC010043144.1:0-11311 GCA_026290005.1 Latrodectus geometricus
AAAATATACTGATTAAACTAAGTTATTCTAATGCCTGAAATGAATAAACGGAATATATCCGTTTACAATTGAGACATATATTATAAGTAAATTTTATCTTAATATTAATCGTAATAAAATAAGTACATTGAGATACAAGTTAAATATACCATATTTTCCCTTCTCATATTTTATAATAATATTAATTGTATTATCATGTCACAAATCAATCAAATATGACATTTTTAGAATTAAATAAAAATATGCCAAAGTTGAGATGTTTATGGAATAGTCTGACACCAAATAGTTTACAAAACATATATTGATGTTTGAGAAATAGTGATTAGTGCTAATATTATAATATAAGATTGTGTTGATTAAAAGGAAGTACATTTTTACTTTTTAATTCCAGGTTACAAATATAGATAGTTTATTAGAAATAATACATATAATTTCCTCTCATCTAACATAGAGAATAGATTACTACAAAAAATAGTTTATTACTGGCTTAGAAGATTTTTTCGAACTATTTTTGTAAGTCTGTGTTTCAACGGAATAAAAGAGTTCAACAATCAAGAATTTATTTTCAGATGAACTTGGTATATTTTTTTATGTGAATTACATATTTCTGAAAAATACTAGAAATATAAAGCGATCAGAAAATATTGTAAAATCTCATTATTAATCATTAATTCATCAAAAAACTGTAAAAGAGACTGTTATGTTTAATATTTATTTAAAAAAAATTGGGTTACAAACTGTTGTACCTGACATTCAAAGCAATGATTTCAGATTTCAATGATAGTACCATTACATTTTTTTCCTGTACAACTAAAATGTTAATATTTATATTTAAATAGATTTATTAATTTTTAAAATTATCACTTGAGAAGTTTAATTAAAGTTTAAATGTATAAAAATATGTTAATACAATTTCGGCTAATTGGTCATAGAATTTTTGTTAAATTTAGCTAACCAATATAAAGTGTATAAATGGACTAATTTTAAAATAATTTAACTTACTCTAAAACTAAAATGATGACAATTTTAAAAAAGAAAATGTTTTAAAATAGGTAATTAAGAAAGTAATTTCCTAGTTTTTACTATGTACAGTGCTTTCGGCATATTTTGAATTTCTATATTTTATGCATTTAGAAAACAGATCTATTTATATAAATCCATTGTTTTTAAATATTTTCTATAATAATTATCCACAGATATTTTAAAAGGTATTATTATAGGATAATTTCCACAGATAATATTTAAATATATATATATATATATATATATATATATATATATATATATATATATATATATATATATATATATAAATAGGTAGATAGTTTTAAGTAAAGGGAAATTTATTCAATCAATCATAAAAATAATTTGAATAATTCACCCACGAAACTGCTGACGTTTACGCCCAACATGCAAGTCTTATAAAACTAAGAGTTTACTTTTGAGAAAACATTTAATATGAATTTAATTCTTTCTCATATACTACTCATGTATTGTAAATACACTACTGGCCATTAAAATTGCTACACCAAGAAGGCGACATGCTACAGACGTGAAATTTATACGAAAGAAAGAAGGTGCTGTGACATGCAAATGATTAGCTTTTCAGCGTATTCAGACAAAGCAGGCGCCGGTAGCGACACCTACATTGTGTTTAAATGAGGAAATTGTTCAGCCGGTTCCTCATACCCAAATTGCATTTGAACGTTGTTGCCTGGTGAAAATTTGTTGTGATGCCTCGTGTAAGAAGGAGAAATGCGTAGCAGAACGTTTCAGACTTTGATAAAGGTCGAATTGTAGCGTACCGGGATTGAGGTTTATTTTATCGCAGTATTGCTGCTCGGGTTGGTCAAGATCTAATGACTGATAGCAGAATTTGGAATCGATTGGTTCAGGATGGTAATACGCGGGATCTCAACGGTCACTTATCACTAGCAGCCAAGAAGACAGGCATATTATACGCATGGCCGTAATGGATCGTGCAACCACGTCACGAGCCGTGAGTCAAGAAACGGGGTCGTTTGGAAGACAACAAGTGTCTGCATGAACAGTTCGACGACGTTTGCAGCAGCATGGACTCTCAGCTAGGAGACCATGGCTGCGACTTCCCTTGACGCTGCGTCATAGACAAGAGCGCCTTCAGTGGTGTGATCAACGATGAACCTGGGCGCACGAATGGCGAGATGTCATCTTTTCAGGTGAATCCAGGTTCTGTGTACAGTATCATGATGGTCGCATTCGTGTTTGGCGGCTACGTGGTGAACGCACACTGGCAGCCTACATTCGTCATCGTCATACTGGCCCATCAACTGTCGTGATGGTATGGGGTGCCATTGTATGGTATGGGGGTCAATTGTTGCCGAGTGACTGGCTCGTTACCAAACGCCAATCACTACGGTTGATGAACTGTGGCATCGTGTTGAAGCTGCATGGGCATCTGTACCTGTACATGCAATCCAATCTCTGTTTGACTCAATGCCCAGGCGTATAACTGCTGTTATTACTGCCAGAGGTGGTTGTTCTGGGTACTGATTTCTCAGGATATATCCAGCCAAATGTTTTGAAAATTTAATCACTTGTTATTTCTAGTATAATATATTTGTCCAATAAATATCATTTTTTATCTGCATTTCTTCCTGGTGTAGCAATTTTAATTTCCAGTAGTGTATATAAAATTTCTTGAACTCTGCAACTTTATATTTTGCTCTTAAAGCAAACGGAAATTGTATGCAAATTATCCAAAAGCTTAGGAGAATATAAAATACTTCAGGTTGTAATTTGACATGATGATATTTATTATGCTAACACAAAACTGTCTGGAAAAGTGTTATCAGGAAACGAAGCTAATACAATGATTCAATACTGCGAATTAAACTTCAGAATTACTCTCCGTTTGCAAATGATTCTCTAGAGAATTGCATGAGACATACAAGTTTTGATAAATTGTTAATATTTAAAGTGCATGCTTTGTATTAAAAGAAAACGGAAAATTGATTGCCATATGACTTACTTTATGGGATACTATAAAATGTTATTTTGAGTAATTTTGTAAGCTAAAGCTTCAAATTTACTAAAAAATATCTAAGTAGTTAATTAGATGCTTATAGCTCATGTAAAAATATATCAAAGGAAGTATTTATTGAAAATGTTCACTCGAGGATTCGCTTTAATGCAAAACGTTTATTCACAAGATCAGAGAGCAGTTTAATCAGAGTGAAAAATTAACATGAGAAGTTAAATTTTTATTTTTAGTCAAAACTTAACGAAGATCTATTATGTGCATTATATAAAGTTACATACGTATAAGTCGATAAAATAAACTGTTGAAAATACATTCAACATTATGAATGTCTGGAACGTGGTAAATATCATTAACTACTGCAATCTTAAATTTTGTAACCAATTTCTAGTAAAAGAGCATATCTTTAAAAGAAATAGGATTTCTAGAAACATGCTACATAATCTTAAAATATTTTAAATATATAGACAAAATTTGAATAAATTTGTGAGATTTCAATTTGGAATAAATTAATGATATTTTCTGATAAGTTCATTTAAATGCTTTGATTATGAATACATTATTTTATTCAATGCATGATCAACTTTTTAGTAATACTGAACAATTAACTAATAAATGTAATTAATTAATTGATAATTATTATTAATAAATTTAATGTAAAACATTAAATTTAATAAATGTGTTCAAGAATTAAATATACAGAATTTTAACAAATAAAAATTTACATTGCTTTTATGAATTTACATAATATCATACATTTGCAAAGGAGAAAACTTAGAAAATGTCCTAGCACTGCTCTAGTAAATGTAAAAGAAATATCTAGTTATTTTGAGTTCAACTACTAGACTGCGGGGAAAACATGATGCCAAACACATGCAGTGCTTTATGTGGTGTTCTCTTTAATAATGATTTATTGTCAAAAAATAATTTAAGAATTCAATTTGCAAAGCGAAGCTTTTGAAATATTTTCCTAAAATGCTTTTTTCAGAGTTCTGCATTTTCTGAAAAATTATTTTTCTTCTAAGCAATAATTGTCTCAAAATAGTTTATGGAAATTTTTAGCTTAGAACAGTGACCCCAAAAATGTGCTCTATTCCATAATTCTTTTTAAATTATAAAAAACATATTTAAACATCATTGTATAAAAATATATGTTGTTTATATATTGAGGGTTTTATTAAATGTGCTTAGATAGTTGGGTATATGTTTTAAAACCAAATTTCTGAAATTTTAAAACTGTTTTTAAAGAACTAAAGTTGATTTTATAGCAAAGCATAAAAATATCAATTAATACATTTCTTTTGTATAAATTTTATTAATGTCTTTCTTCAAGATTAATAAACAACATACTGTTGTTTTTCATAGTTGGAGACGCACAACTTAGAGCTAACCATAAAGATTCTGAAAAATTTTACTAAAGTTTTAGTTTTTTAACTCATGCAAATTATTAGTGTGTTAACTAAATTAAAATATCAATATGCCATAATAAATTGTCTTTTTATTTTATTATTTCAAAACAAAAAAAGAAATTTCATGCAACCAATATTCATTAAAAAATTCTGACAATTTAAACGAACTCTCAATATAACTATGCATAGAGGTATAAGTTATGAAAAATTATAATCATATATTTTATTGAAAATTTATTTCATAAATATGAAAATGTATAAAACTTTAATACTTTTGTTTATTAAGACAATCATACTTTGAAATAAAGAATAAAATGCAAAAATACAGATTAAAATATTTGTGAATTATGTATTAAAATTATGAAATAAATTAGTAAAAATCACATAAACATCATTATTAAATAAATTATTTAGGCAGCTATTTTTATATATTAACTAATTATAAAATAATTTTATTTTTGTAAATACATTTTCCAAATGTATTCCAATCAATAAAACATTTCTCAATAAATTGCGTTAAATATGAAAGAAAGAAAAATGACCATTGTTTAGTTATTCTTAAATTATTGTCGTTTTAAACATTTTTAATTTCTATATAATTTAAACTATCTAAATTTAAACTTTCTTTTTATATTATATGAAATAAAAAAACGTTTCATGTGACGAAACGAAATATGTGTAAAAGTAATTTTAATATGTTTTATGCTATTTATGAAGTTAAATAATAAGTTTCCAACTGAATTATTAAAATTTTATGCCATATTATTTTATAATATACTTATGAAATATTAACACAAACAATTAGTAGAACATTGCATAGAATATATGTTGTTAGGAATAAAATTTTCTAGCTTAGAAATGAGATTTCATTAGTTTTGAATTAAAGTTCTCACAAACTCCAATTACTTTCTCACACTTTCACATAGCACATGAAATTACTTTCCCTTTTCTTTAGAATTTTTCCGATCTAAAACATTTAAAAATAAATTAAATAATTACTTAATTCTTGAGATAAATTGTTTAAGAACACATTGTTAGGAATCATCCTTTTAATATGTTTTTGTTATGAGTGTGCATGCCGAGGACATTTCAAATGTTACCTTACGATCTTGGACAGTTGTTATGTAAAATGCTTCACAGTACAGAATTTGATGGTTTTATAACTGCACTGTTTCTTAATATGTACACTTTAAAAGGATTTTAACTAGATATTGTTATAGTTAAGAGAACCTTTTCTGTAAAATAGTGCTACTAACTAGAAAGGTGAAATCAAGAATTAAGTGTTCTAGAATTAATGACATAAGTTATGTTTCACATTCGCATTTGACTAAACTGTCTTTTTAATTTACAATTGGCTTTTTAACTACTGAAAGGTTAATCACTAGAAGAAAAAAATGTGAATAAAGTATTCTAGTGAAAATTCGTTTTATTGTAGGAAAAAAATTACTTCAAATTATATATAAGCAGAGAGTAATATATATATATATATATATATATATATATATATATATATATATTTTGCTTTTTTATATATAGATTCTGCTTTTTATATTACTGCAAATAAAGAAATAATTTAAAACTTTTTTGAGTTCAAAGACATTTTGGAAATTGCTTCATGGATAAGGAAGACAATATAAAAAAATTTAAATTTAATGGAAGTAAATTTCCTACTTTTCGTAATTTATTATCGTGTCTATGATTTTTCCAACAAATTACCATTCCTTTAACAAATTCCAATTTACATAACTTTTTTTTTATCTCAAATTATTGAGTGTAAATATGTTTATAAGTTGAATGGTTAATATTTTAAAAAAAATTATTAAAAATATAATATACTTGAAAACAGAAGAATTTAAACAATGATAATTTTAGATTCATGAATACGGATTGAATTTTCCATTTTAAACACATCATTTGCTTATAAAATATAGTAGAGTATTGCATGACTTGTATTATTAGACAAAGTTCTTATAACATGATATATGTAATACGATATATAATTTATTTTTTCAAAACTTACATATTTTGATTATAAATTTAAGAAAAATAAATCAGAAATTGAAAGCTTGAAGCTTATTTATAGCACGAAAATTTAATTAATTAATTATCTAAAAACAAACAAAATCATCCACATATTTCATTTTTTGAAATGGAATCGTACAATTTTAAATATTTTTAAAATTTTAATTATTATAAACAATGCACGTTTTTGGAAGGGGTGTGGACATTGTTGTTTCTAAGCTCAATAATACCTTATACATGTCTTCGTACATTTATCTGAAGTATTTCATTTGTTTCTCCCTAAGTGCTTATGGAAAAGTAGTAATTTCTAACTAATAAAGTTTGCAAATGTAAACTTTGTGATTTATTGCCATACCTTTGTATTATTTTCAGGTAATATCAAGAATATTATTTAATTTAAGCAATAATCAATGCTTTGTACACTATTATAATTAGTTATTTTTGTATTCTGTAAAATTCATATTACTTAGCTCTTTGTAAGACATGTATTAAAATGCTTATTGTTATAAAAATAAACACATAAAAATGTGTTCAAAATACTAGAATTTAGAATTAAAACTTAGAATTTTCATGTAACATTATTATTGATTATATAGTTAAATATTTACAAAACTTTCAAGAGAGCTTTTAATAAAATGGTGAAAAAGCACTTCACTATTAAAATGCATTTTAAGACAAGTACAATTATATTGTAGAAATAAGGAATACATAATAATTTAAATTAAAAGTATAGCTATATTTAATTACAACTGAAATATAAAATAGCATACATTTAAATGATAAATTAAGTAAAATTAATATAAATATTATTCCATAAATAACCTAGGTGATCAAACATTTAAAAAAACAATTGTGATAAGAATGTTGAAAAACCAAAGATAAGTATGTTAAAAAAATGAGAGAATATAATATGTTTTCGGTTAAATTAGGGGAAAAAATTAGGAACAAAATCTATCCTGTAATGGGTAGATTTTATTGCCTCAATGAAAAAGATATTCTTGCAAATCAAAAGGTTTTGGCAGTTTTAAACGAAGGATTTATTTGAGATGTATGATTTTAGTTCATTGAAGAAAATTTACAAAAATTATAAGATCTTTTCATTTTCATAAGGCATATAAAAATGAAAAATGTTTCAAATTATGTACTTTTAAATAGAGCAATTTGTTTTTCAGATAGAATTATTTTTATGATAGTTAAATTATATGATAGGAATTATATTAAGCAAACCCTATTTAAATAATTTATTACATACAGTTTTCTCTATTGAAACTAAAAATAAAAATAAATCTGTAAATTACTTAATAGAATTTACTCTAACATTCTTATTTTTCTTAATTTCTAAGCAAATATATATATAAAAATAAACATTTCGTAAAATTAAATTTTTGTTTAACAAAATATTAAACGACAAAATAAAGTAAATCTTGCCATAAATTAAACCATAAGTAAATCTTGCAGGTGGAAAGTTTTGGAATTGAGTTCATTTGCACGGGTGTATGAGGATTTTCCTTTTTTAAATTTATTGTCTATGAATTCTCACTGAATTAGACAAAAAATGTGTACGGCATTTAATTTGCACTTTTACATTTTTACAGTGTAATTGTCCTAAAAAAGTAGCATTTACAGTTTTTCAATTTCTAAAATTGTATTTTTTAAAGCTTTTCAAATAGTTTTCTGTCATGAAATACATTGTGAAGATATGGATGAAAGAATTATGATTTCAATATCTAATAAAAGAAAAAATTTAATATTTAGAGACTATCTTGATTTTTGTTTTCAATTTATCTAATTTAGAAACCTTGCTTTAAATAGTGAAAAGTAGTATTTTTAAGTAAAACTGCTTTTCATTAGTTTGGTTTTTCAAATCGCAATTGTTTTGTGCTAGCATGGTACCCATTTTCTATTAAAAATATACACAAGAAGGAGTACAATTAATATTTATTGTATATATACTATATAAATGTAGGTACTAAATTTAAAAGTTTGAAAGTAGAAGAAAATAAGCAATTGAAAATTACATTTTAAAAAAAAAATTTACTTTATTGTAATAGTTTTTATGTGAACTAAATAAAATATATGATATTTACAATATTTTTTTTAATAATTTAGATTTAAATTTGTACGAGTACATAAGCATCTAATGTGTTATACGCCCAACATGTAAGAAGGCAAACAACAATAACATGTGAAATATAGAGTATATAAAATTAATCATGAAAATAAGTATTTATTGTCAAATATTTTATGGAATAAACTTTACATCAGAAATGGTATTAAATATTAATTTAATTAAAAGAAAGTTTTTTATATAGTTAATAAGTTTGTAGACTTGAAATACGATTTACATCTAATGTAATTAATCTCAAACTGCCAATTATTATAATTGTAATAAGTATTCTGATACACAGATCTTTGAGGACCAAAAAACCTTAGTTAAAAATTTATAGCTATTTCTAGTTAATATTTTTTAAAATTTTCCCGCCTCTTGTGGAGTAGTAAATTTATAGTAAAATCATTCTTACATTAAAAATGAATAAATGCTCTTGATACATTTTGGAAATTAGAGAAATTAGAAGAAATGTATTTTTAATGATACATTTTATATATAGAACGGTAAAAATTGAGTAAGAACACAATGACGTGAAATAATGACATAAATAAAGTATAACTATTTAATAGTTCTTATAAAATTGTATTGCTGTGTAATTGTTAGGATAAGGAGAAATATTGTTCGTGCAGATTTATCAGCGTTTAATTTTTTTTTCCTCATCTATACATGAGAGAAACGTTCCCAGAAAAGACTCAATTCAAGAAGTTCTGTGTGCATAAGAAGAAAGTTGGGTTTTTTTTTTATCTTGAATTTGTTTTCTGATAAAATAGTACTTTTTTTTACTTTTTTCTTTAAGAATAAATCCTTTCTTAAAAATAGGAAAAAAAAATCTATTTTTGTGAATTTTTGTTAAAAAATAATGCCAAAACTATAGCTCACAATATTATTTCATTCAATAAATTCATGATTTAACAATGAAATATGAATTTTTGATAAAATATTTTAATAATTCACTTATTAAATATACTTAGCGGAAGTTGTTTCCAATTTAATTATTCCTTAATTTTTAAAAGGATATTCATATTTTTAAGAAAAGTAAAAAATATGTTATATTTAAAAAAGTTATTTTATATGATATTTTAAATTTTACAATATCAATATGTATTTAAATGTAGTGGACTTATAATTCTTACACTGAAAAGTAGCATTTAAATTTGCAGATAATATAGAAATCCAGATAAAATAATTTGACTTCAAAATAATTCTTTCTTAGAATATTCAAACATTTTAACTGAAATCACCATAAAAATATATTTAATTACCAATTTTATAAGAGACAAGAAAAATTATCAATAAATGTAAAAAAAGGTATGAAGTAATAGTAATTAATATATTTTATTTTGCATACTTTTCATCGTAAACAGTATTAATTTTAGTAAAAAATAACTATTATAATTTTAAATTAAATATTTTGAAATTGTTTGTAATTATGTTTTATTAATAATTACATAATTTGATGAACATCATTGCAAATTCAATATGATAAAATAAGTAAAAACAAGCCAATCTGTAATAACATGATTAAAATGATTATATGTAATTTGAGTTAATAATAATATCTTTTGGCATCTATTGTTTTTGTTAATTTGTAAAAGAAATCAACACATTAAAAAAACTCATCTACTATTAGTGCAATTTTTTAAGCTATTTTTTATAATTTATAATTTGTTATTCTCTTAAGAATTTGTAAATTCCTGAATAACGTTAAAATCTTTTATAAGTATAAACTTATTTATATATAAAAATATTAAAGCTCTCAGCAACAATTCGTCCATATTTATGATTTTCTTAAGTTTTATTTTATATATTAAATAGAAAAATACTTTATATGTTGGCAACTAAATTATTCAAGTTTCGGAAACAAATTTATGAAGTTTTCTGTGTAATTAATGCAATTAATACTTAATAAAATATACTTATATAACTGGATGATAATAAGAAATAACAGAAAAACAATTAGTGTTACATCGGTTATATTTTTCCTAAATTTCTTAAAATAATTAACCATAAAATCCACTAAGTATTGTTAGAATAATTGTGCAGTCATTACACAATAACAATGGGCTTTAATGGTGTCTGCATACGTAAGCTTATGCTACCGTTCTAATGATTAATAATCCCACTAGAAGTTCATCAATCAATAAACTTGTCTTCTAAGAGCTAATCTTTCAGTCAAGCTTCATCATAAATAAAGCGTTTAGTTTAATACAAGGGAATGCTGATAAATTTCTGCATAAAAAATTAAGATAACAATTTAACCCCGTGCATCATCAATATCATAAAAATTCAGTTGAAACTATGAGATTAATAATTCTGTATAGAATCTTGGAATTGTTAAAACAACTTGCATTAATACTTCTTCACAAAAATGTTGCCAAATATTTTATTTTTGTAGTCATTTTATTGAAACTAATACATTTAAAATTTAGTAATTCCGTATTGTAAGTAAAAGTTACATTAAAAATCCTATATTATTCTTATTGTTACAGATTAAAATGTTTTAAAATTCTTAAAAAATAATGACTTGTTTATAAACTGCTTGAATAAAATAATGGAAAATATACCAAAATTTTGCTTTACATGATTAAAAAAAACAATAATATTATACATAAAATTTAATGGAGTATTTTTTAAACCTTATGGAAAATTTAGTTTTGTATTAATAATTTCTAGTCATAACGTAAATATTTTTTGTTTAGTTTGAGATGTTTGTGCTTCTTAAAGCTTCACTGCAATGTCACTTTTATTGAT
>JAPDSC010043149.1:0-11590 GCA_026290005.1 Latrodectus geometricus
AGCTTCCTCTTCACGCAGAAAACGATTTTGATTAAACTTTATCAATTCTTTTGATTCGTTTATTCAAAAAAGGGGGAGGGGTTTGAAAAATCATTCTTTTTTTGTTCTGATCCGGGCTTTCTTTTTCTTTTCGTAACTTCAGTTACTTCAGATTTTTTTTTTTTTTTTTTTTTTTTTACGTTTTTTGTAATTTATCTACTGCGTCTAGCTAGTTGGAATTAGATGATTCGCCAAATAATTCTTAGAATTTGTAAATATTTTAAGCTGCTTTAGAAAATAAACTTTTTAGTTGTTCAAAAATGTTAGTCTCATTTATAGATATAGATCCTTAATTTGATTTAAAATAACAATGACGCCATTTCATTTTCTTTATGTGAAAGATATTACAAATTAATTAATTTTTAATTAATTTGTTGATTTTAATCACATGTGTAAAATCAAACATAAAGACTTATGGAATAAAATTTTCAATTTTAGAACACAATAAAATGTGAAATTTTTAACCATATGTATGTGGATTTTTTTCATTATTTAAGTTATGTTTGTGTTCTACATGGTTTGTGATATTTATTGCTGCTTAATGTTATGGACTCGAAACACACACACACACAGAGGTCTATTATTAGACACAAGTTTTAGGTTAGGTTAGGTTATGACGGACATTTTTGGAGCTCTATGCTAACATGCTTGTAAACTCACATTGAAGAGGATAACTGCACACAAATGATTTTTTTTTAAATTAAAATACATGCCACAGGTACCCGTTTATAGGGTAAGCAACCATTCGCACTCCATTCAAACAAGGAAAGATAAGAGAGAGAAAGTACAACGAACCGGGGTTCGAACCTAGGACCACCCTGATCGCAATCAGGCACGCAGACCACTAGAAAGAGTAGCTACACAAGTTTCAGACAGGCAAACATCTTTTTAAGGAAGGTATAAAAATTATTTAAGTAATATAATACATAAGGCATTTTGCAAAGTAATTATAAAATAAATTAAAAAAAAATAATATTATTAATTCAAAATGAAACATATTTGTGCTTCTCTGAAAACTCTTTGTTTTTTTAGAAAATATATAAAATACTAAAGAATAGTTTTTTGTACATCTTTCTCCGACAAATCTTGAGCCTATGTTAGTACATTGCTTTTCCATCTGAATTTGAATCTTAGAGTAAATTAGGGTAATAATCATGACCATAATCTTTGTTATAGTTATTTTAAGAAAATTATTTCCTTAATATGGTATTTCACTGAATAAATAATTTGTTAGTGTAAACACTAACAAATTATTAATTGTTAGTTTTTTATAAATTAAAATAATGATTGTTTGTGTAAACACTTTACATTAACAAACCGTAATTATTTACTAAGTCTTATGCTTCTACCAAACATTTTAAATATTAGGTTGGGGAAAAAGAAATCCATTATTTTTACGTGAACTTTTTGTAACTTCTTTCAGATTCGCTTTGTAAAAATGTTTAAAACAGTTTTCATGTAGACTTTTAGGTCTTGTGGGAAGCTACGACTGCTGACATGCTGTCAAGTTTGATAATTTTTGATATTTTATAGACATTCTCGACGATGTTGTATCCATGCGAGGTGCATCTGCAGCATCCAAATACCCAAACGGAATCGACGAAACCAAAATTGTGCGTAACTGGTTGTTACAGTCATATATAGGACGATAAACACCTTTCACAATTTTAGCCACCTGGTTAGCATTTTCACCATTATAAAAGAAAAACTAAAATGTATCGAATTTTCTGTTTGTTGTCTTCTATTTTTGAACCCTTGTACTCATAACTGAATAAATCAAACAAAAAACCGCAAGAGAATATTTTAGTGTCAAATGTCACCTTTCCAACGAGCAAAAATTTGAAATTGTTTGATAGATACCTCACGAGATAGCGATCACTACAGAAGTCTACCCAAAAAAAATAGATAACTTTTTCCCCAACCTAATATATTGACTGTCCACACAAATAAGCAGAGATTAGAAAAATGGTTTTATGATAGAAATTTTTATTAGAATATAACTTGCAGGTTAAAAATTAAATAATTGTTTAGTGTATTTGATTATTTCGTTATTTGCCTGGTTTGATTTTAAGAACAACTGATAATTTTCGTAGAAAAGCATTTTGCAAAGATAAGCGCACAATAGAATCTGGAATATACTTCTTTTAACAGTAAATTATACCACCTACCCTGTTTACTAGTCAGCGTGCCTGACTGTGGATAGGGAGGTCTAGGGTTCGAATACCGGTTTGGGCTAGAATGTACATTCTCTTTCTTTCTCTCTCTCCTGTCTTTGTCCTTTCCTTATATGAATAGAGTATGAATGGTTGCATACCCGACAAACGGGTACCTATAACATGTGTGTACTGAGGAAATCGGACTTCACATCAAGTAATAATTCAGTTGGAAAAATGGAGCTACGCACCCTATCTTGCCAGCCTACCTGGCACTCCACAAAAAAAAATAAATATATAAAAATGACATATATTCAGATAGAGTACTTGAAAATTCTTTTAGGAAAAGAATCTGCTAATATGAAGTCCTTCGCTGCAGACAGAGGCCTAACTGCATCATCTGTAAGAAATAATTTTTTATTCAGTGTATATTTTTATCAAGTAGCCATTGTTGTTAATGTTGTCGTGTGCCAGCCAGGCTGCTCCACTTTTCCAACTGAACCATATTTGGTGTGGAATCCGACTTCTTCAGTACACACATGCCATAGGTACCCGTTTATAGGGTAGGCAACCATTCACACACAAAGAAAGGACAAAGACAAGAAAGAGAGAGAGAGAGAAAGTACATCCATGCTCAAGCCAGGATTGGAACCCAGGTCCCACCCATCAGTAGTCAGGTAAGCTAACCACTAGACAGGTTGGGCGGCAAGTAGCCATTGCGTGGGGTATATTGTTATGACTTTTAGGAATATTGTGAAATTAAATTGAATAAACCAGCAATATATTGCTGTCCAGAAAGTTTTAGTTCAAAATGTGTTAGTATTTATTTACTGGCTATTTATCGTATCCACCAATGATAGTAATATAGAGTAAAATAATGCAGATTATTTCAATGTGTGTTACAATTTATTTAGCAGCTCTTCATCGAAATCCCCCAGTAACGGTAATGTAGAGCATTTGAATGTTATTTATTCCTTGGCTATTCATCGTATCCAACAAGGATAGTAGTGTAGATTAGAGTAATACAAAGTATTTTAATGTGTGATATTTAGTGGCTATTCATCGTATTCACCAATCATGGTAATGTAGAATATTTCAATGTGTCATTTATTCGGTGGTCATTTATCGGATCCACCAGTAGTGGTTAACTAGAATAGAATAACGTATTTATGGAATATAAAATATACTAATAAAATTAAAATGTCTGTAATTTATTTAGATATTATTTACTCTACATTACCATAACTGGTGGATTCACCAGAGATGGTAATGTAGAATATTTCAATGTGTTAATCATTTACTGGCTATTCTTTGGACCCACGTTGATGGTAATGTAGAATACAAGAATTTGACGATAGGCATGGAGCTTATCCGTTTTAGGACATGAATTCATGAAATTAACAAGGGAGATTAGCAGAAGAAGGAAAATCAATACAGAAAGAGTACTTATTCTTTGTAAAATATAAAACGAATTAAAAAAAAAAACGAAATAAATACGAAAATATTAAAAAAAAAACGAAAATAAACATTTTCCTTGGATAAATAAATATTAAAAAAAAACACACTTTTATAGATAATGAGTATTAAGGTTGCGAGACAGTCCTTCATGTGAAGAATTAAAAAAAAACGACTTCAAAAAATATCTTCATGGTTGTTTAATTCAAGGCATTTATTTGATACAATCCATTTTTGTTTTCCAAAATAAAATAATTAAAAAACTTAGAGAACAGTTATAAATAAAAATTCTTCACTTTACTCTCAGTAAAAGATTAGGAAGGAAAGAAAATTCTTTCCCACTTCTCAATAGAGCAGATTTTATCACAAAAAGTCCGGATTCACATCACAACTTTTATCAAGTTCTTTTTCGACGCTCATAGTGGTAGAACTACGCTCTTCAGTGTAGAAGGTCACGGATTCGATCCCATCTGTTGTTGGTACATCGGGAGATTCATGTAATGTTTCTGCTTCCTATCTGGACTTTGAGATAAATTCTTGGGAGTTTTTCTGGGTCACGTGATTACGGTCCTCGACCAATGAAAAGCTCACCCACAAGGCAAAATACGCTGCTAATATTCAAAGATTTTTACAAATAGCTTCGGATATAAGCGACATTAAAATATTTCCTTTAAAAATATAAAATGATGGGAGTTGAATGGTAAAGTGTATAATAAAAATTATTTCGTCCTCCTAAAACTAATTTTTTATAAGAAAAATCATATTCCAGAAGAGGGAGAGAAAAAATAGCTGTCCAATGAAACACTGAAGTTGGCCAGAGTTAGGCCATCGATAAAAAACAGGAAATGAATCAAATTAAGAGGAAAAAATTTTATTTAGATGTGAGACACGAAAATTTCAAACAATATGGTAATCCCCAAGCGTCTTAATATATAAGCTCTATATTTTCTCATTCCTTAAATTTTATTTTTCAAAGTTAATTCCTGTCCTGTCACTTTTAATCATTTTATAACACAGTACAGGAGTCAGTCTGTAAACCAAAGACTGTTGCAATCATTTTAGCATCCATCGCGTAAATTGCTCTCCGGAAATATTTTTCATCGATAGTGGATCGGACTCACTTATTGCAAGGGAAGAAACCCGGAAATTTTCCAAGCACAAATCCCGACAGATGTGCATGCCGATAGCAAAAGCGCAACATCCTTCTTTTGAAATTCAGCTGTGGGTGGTATAGAACCTACGACTTATGCTCCGAAAAGCACTATCTTATCCCTAGATTGTGATGAACCTTAAATTTTTCGTGATGATAGCAGCTTCATTTTTGATGAATTTATACATTGTGAAATTTCACTAAACAGATTATAGAGAACGAAAAAGCCAAAGCCAACATTTCATTAGAGCTTCATCTTCCAGTGTAAAAAATTGCGATTTCAAATAAAAAAACGGCTTTTATTATTAGCCTAATACTATTCATAACATTATTTTATCAGGAAATAAGAGCTCTTGAAAATCGAAAGAGGTTTAGATGCCTGAAGAGGTTAGTTTCCTTTCATTACGAAATTATTTAATATAAAGTTGGAATCACCCCTCATAGCATCCGGTTTAAAATAAATTTCCAATTGGTGACGCAATGTGAAACACTTAAAACGTATGTGGTAATGAATGAGACTTCTTCAAAAATTGAAATTGTTCTTGAAACGAAAAAATTTCCAGAGTGGAACATTTCAAAGGTAAATTAAATACATAGGAATTTTACAAATTCAGATTAATATAAATTATGCTTTAAATTATAATTCAAGAATTCTAATCAAAATTTTGATTAGAAATAATTTTTATTTTAAGATAGCAAAGACTAACATTCTAACTAAGTAAGCTTCATTCCATTTTTTACAACCGTTCTCCATTTAACTCCAAACGAAAATTCGCTGGATAAAGAACAAGATAGACCGCGATGGCCTGGTTGGTTAGGGGGTCGTTCTTGCTACCAAAAGGTGATGAGTTCGAATCCCTGCTTAGCCGCAGATTCGTCGTGTTCACTAATGGTAACTGGGGCACTTAAAATATGTCGCGTCACAATGTCCTCCATGTTCCCATTACAAATTTACATCTCTGGAGGTGGTTGGAGCCAGGCTTTGGATCTTCACTGGCTTCCATCTCTAAAATTGGAATATTCAGATGGTGCTGCCATCTATGAGACAAAAGTCATACTTCCACCTTCCTATGAGGATGCTCTATTCAAATACGGAAGACACTCTCTCTTTGACTTCATTTGCCTAGTCTTGGTATTGCCGAGTGTCATCAGAAACAACAAATATATATATATATATATATAATCCTCTTATTAAAATACTTATACTCTTCTTTCTGCCAGATCCTTGATAACTAAAAAAAAACTATTTTAAACCATCTTCATTTAAAATATCAGTTTTCAAAAATAGCAATCCTTTCAAATATCCATAAATTAAGGCTGTTATCATCAAGCAACTGTGGCATAGATCAAAATTGCGTCCGACGTGCTCACATTCCTCCTATTATTCATTAACCAGTTGAATATTTTACAGTACATACCTTAATCAGGAATTGAATAACAAATTACAATGGTTATGCAAAACTTACATTACGTCAGCTTTGCAATCAGTATGAATATGACGTAATAAAAATCTGGTGATAAAAAGAACGCTTCTAATAAGCATAATATGTCTGAATTCCGTTTGAGAAGGCTTGAAGACATTTTGAAATTACATATTGGACAACCTAATAGTCAAAGGTGTTTTGTAAAACACTACACCTTGAAAGGAAGTAATTTTCGGGACGTTTATTTATAGATAGTGGATCATATCAACGAAATACAAGAGAAGAAACTCGGAATATTGCCAAGCACACACCTAAAGGATCAACATAAGACACTGTTCCGAACAGAAAATCTCAGGTTTGATCCCAGCTATCGTTGAAAGACTTAAGATTGATGCTGTCTTCTTCTTTTTTGGATGCCCGTCTGATGAAGTGGAAGCTTGGGAACTTCGGGTTTCTTCTTTTGGCTCATATATGAACAATTTTCTGTGAAGAATTCTCTTGGGAGTCAATTTACGATATTGATGTTAAAAATACCCTATAACAGCTTTAGACGATAGGTTTATTATAATAGGTTAAATCATCCACATCATTTACAATATAACTTAGCTACAAGTAGCACTCTTCAGAGAAAAATGTCCCAGGTTTGGACCCAACCACTTTGCACAACGGAAAATGAATATTGAGAGTCTGTCTTATGCATGCACGTCTATCGGCATGGGTGCTTAATCAGTTTTTCGAGTTTCCTCTTTTGCGACACGTAAATATGACCTATTATCTTATAAAGTTTCCCAGGAAGCAAGTTTAGCAGTGAATATAAAAATGCTTTATAACACTTTGTTACAGCTTTATTACATGTTGTTGTTATATTGTTCGCAGTGATAAAGGTGTAATCCACGGAAACACGTGCTTGCACAAAACAGAAATATAATCTCCCGTTTTCAACAACAGAAAGGGTCGAAAACGGAATTTTTAAACACAAAGAACCTACGACTAGATTTAAGCCGTAAACACGTCAATATTTTTTTGAAAAAAAATATGTTTTGTCACGATTATATATTGTGGTAAAAAATATTTATAATTTCCAATAGGAAATCATTTGGAATCACAAGCTAAAATAGAAACCTATACCATTCCTTAAGAAGCTCCACAAGAGATCGTCACCAAAGGTATGAACAGTATTTTCATAAGGGGTAAAATCATCATACAGTGCTATCATCTTCTAATTTCATTAAAATATTTTCAGAAAAACAGTTTGAAGAAAAAATCATTAGCTGTGTGCATTATCTAGGGATCTATACTTCGAGATCTTATTGCGATGAAATGACACCAATATATGTTATGCTATCAAAAAATATGTTTGGTAAATAAATTAAAATCTCTTGTAATTTTTATCTCCTGGAAGTATTTATAGAAATTATGAATCTGGCTCTTGTGAAGTCTTCCAAGCCTTATTTTAGAATTCCTTCACCAAAACTTTTGTTCAAGATATACACTACTGGCCATTAAAATTGCTACAATAAGAAGGCGACATGCTACAGACGTGAAATTTATGCGAAAGGAAGAAGGTGATGTGATATGCAAATGATCAGCTTTTCAGCGCATTCAGACAAAGCAGGCGCCAGTAGCGACATCTACATTGTGTTTAAATGAGGAAATTGTTCAGCCGGTTCCTCATACACAAATTGCATTTGAAAGTTGTTGCCTGGTGAAAAGTTGTTGTGATGCCTCGTGTAAGAAGGAAAAATGCGTACCAGCACGTTTCTGACTTTCATAAAAGTCGAATTGTAGCGTACCGGGATTGCGGTTCATCTTATCGCAGTATTGCTGCTCGCGTCGGTCGAGATCCAATGACTGTGACGGTTCAGGACGGTAATTCCGAACGCCATGCGGGATCTCAACGGCCACCTATCACTAGCAGCCGAGAAGACAGGCAAATTATCCGCATGGCCGTAATGGATCGAACAACCACGTCACGAGCCGTGAGTCAAGAAACGGGGTTGTTTGGAAGACAACAAGTGTCTGCACGAACAGTTCGACGACGCTTGCAGCAACATGGACTCTCAGCTCGGAGACCATGGCAGCAACTTCCCATAAGATAGACATAGACAAGAGCACCTTCAATGGTCATAGACATCAACGACGAACTTGGGCGCACGAATGGCGAGACGTCATCTTTTCAGATGAATCCAGGTTCTGTGTACAGCATCTTGATGGTCGCATCCGTGTTTGGCGGCATCGTGGTGAACGCACACTGGCAGCGTGCATTCGTCATACTGGCCCATCACCTGGCGTGATGGTATGGGGTGCCATTGGATACACGTCTTGGTCACCTCTTGTTCGCATTGACGGTACTTTGAACAGTGCACGTTACATTTCTGGTGTGTTACGACCCGTGGCGCTACCCTTTATTCGAGCCCGGCGAAACCCCACGTTTCAGCAGGATAATTCCCGACCGCATGTTGCCGGTATTGTACGGACCTTCCTTGATACGGAACATGTTCGGCTGTTGCCCTGGTCAGCACGTTCTCCAGATCTTTCACCAATAGAAAACTTCTGGTCATTGGTTGCCGAGCGACTGGCTCGTCACTAAACGCCAGTCACTACGGTTGATGAACTGTGGCATCGTGTTGAAGCTGCATGGGCAATTGTACCTGTACACGCAATCCAATCTCTGTTTGACTCAATGCCCAGGGGTATAACTGCTGTAATTACTGCCAGAGGTGGTTGTTCTGGGTACTGATTTCTCAGGATCTATCCAGCCAAATTTTTTTGAAAATTTAATCACTTGTTATTTCTAGTATAATATATTTGTCCAATAAATATCATTTTGTTATCAGCATTTCTTCCTGGTGTAGCAATTTTAATGGCCAGTAGTGTATAATTAAAAAAGATTATAAGCTACATTTAAAATGTTAGGAACATTATAAAATTTAAATCTAAAAAAGCTCCATAAAAACCAAGTTGCGTAGTGGTAGCGTTTTGCGTTCTCAAGGCATAGGCCCGAGGTTCTATCTTCGGGTAGAACAAGTTCCACACAGGCTTTTATCCCTTCAGTAGATCGATAAAAAGGTACACAAGCATGCTTCGAAACTAAATACCGAGATTTCATGTTAAATTGACCAACAAACCAGGACATATGTTTCGCACCCCAGAGATCTCTACCATATGGACATTGTGGCCTGGACCTTCCGATGGGCTGTTGTGATAAAAAATTTAGTTTAGTCCAGTTACAAGACGATTCAGGAGTATTGTTCCAATAGATATAGTGCACTTGGTTTGAAGATTGCTAATTAAATGGGGTACTTGAACCTTGGAACTTCAGAAATTAAGACCAAAGTGCTAATCCGTCACATGCCCTTTTGGTTTAGTAATAATCAGGCACCAATTTTATTTTTACTTTGAACCAAGACAATTTTTTGCAATCAAGGGGCATAATATTTTGTTATTATACATATATATTTTATCACTTTCCAAATATATATTAGGTTGGGGAAAAAGTAATCCATTATTTTTTTGGTAGACGTCTGTAGTGATCGATATCTCGTGAGGTATATATCAAACAATTTCAGATTTATGCTCGTTGGAAAGCTGACATTTGACACTAAAATATCCTCTTGCAGTTTTTTGTTTGATTAATTCAGTTACGAGTACAAGGTTTTAAAAATGGAAGACAACAAACAGAAAATTCGATACATTTTCGTTTTTCTCTTGTAACGGCGAAAAAGATAGCCGGGTGGCTAAAATTGTGAAAGGTATTTATCGTCCTATATAAGACTGTAACAACCAGTTACGTACAATTTTTGTTTCGTCGATTCCGTTCGGGTATTTTTGATGTTAGAGATGCGCCTCGCATGTGGATACAGCATCGTCAAAAATGTCTATAAAATATCAAAAATGATCGAAGTTAACCGCATGTCAGCAGTCGTAACGCGCAAGACCTAAAAATCTACATGAAAGCTGTTTTAAACCTTTTTACAAAGCGAATCCAAAAGAAGTTACATAAAGTTCACGTAAAAATAATGGATTTCTTTTTCCCCAACCTAATATATATAACCCTTTATATGCAATAATATTTATTGAACCATGTATCGAGTACCTTTAGAATCGCATTAAAATAAGGCGCATTTTCCTAGGTCACACATCAGCAATAAATAACAACATCCGTGTAAAAGAATCCAAACAGTAAATAAAACTTTTCCAAGTGCTTCGGAGCGACATAACCAATACTATATTTTTTGAAAATTCTTCTAATGCTTTATGTGTAAACTTGTATTTTCCTCCTCTGTTCGGAATAATTCAGAATTTCTAAAAATAGCCCGACTGAAATGCTCAAACAAATGTTTCAATCCCTTGTAACGTTCCCCGCCAAAGAACTAGATTTCTTTTCTGAGCGAAATTTATTTCTCATCTCTTTTTTTTTTTTTTTTTTCTTTGTAGGAGAATGAGTCATTTACCCGGCGAGCATCGAATTCTTCTCTCGAATCATTTATTTTTTTAATTATTAATATGGAATGTTGCCATATTCAGTTATAGATTGTAATTTTCGTAATTTATATCCTTAATATCCACAGCATGAATTGTTTTAAATTACTTAGAACAAAGATAAAACAAGGCAATTCTTTTAAGGAAAATATTTTTTTTCTACATTTTCAAGAAATTCAAATCATTTTGTATTTAAATCAGTATTTCGTTTTAGTTTACGGTATTATTGTCATTAATTAATGACGCCAAAAATATTTTCAAAAAGTTGAAAAAAAGATGTAAAAAAAAAAATATTAATTGATTATAGTGATAAGATAAATGCTATATTGTGTTTTAATCACTTTTCAAGACACTGTTAAAATCTCTTGCATATGTTCTTTCTTATGCATTTTCACATTTATCATATTATTTTATGTTACATCATTTTAATTATATGCATATTAGATATTCAGTATTTTTTTGTATTAACTTATAGTTATTTGCTTTGCTTGTCAGTGACAATAAAAATTGTTTACAATTAAGCAAATAATTCAAGTCTAACAATTATAAAGCGATAAAATTGATCATTCATGTAGCCCATTTTATAATTTCTTCCAAAGTTGGGAATTTGCCAAGTTGGTGGCAAAGGGTAATTCTGTGTGTGCTGAAAGATCCAACTTACAATTTCATGAAATATTTTTTTTCTAATGGCGGGGCACCTGGGTGACTGGATCCATTGCCCACAACAAGGCCGGAAACTGCTACTCATTTTAGCGTTGCCCGGTGCGCACATGTGAACCAAGTCACGGGGCTACAAGTAGCATTACCCACGTCACACCACCACAAACACAGTTATAGGGCGGGCCACATTCATCCATCATCTCAGAAGAAGAAAGAACAAAGATACA
>JAPDSC010043156.1:4773-18585 GCA_026290005.1 Latrodectus geometricus
ATGCATATAATTTTTAATAGATTAAATAGGTAACAAACTAAATTTTTAACCAATACATTTACATTATCATGAAGAATGACATTGTATTTAACCACTTTATATACAAATAAAATAACCCATTTGCCAATGCAATTTTGTTATTAGTACTGTTGAGAGGGGGAATGTATCCTTAACAATCTAAATAAAACAATATCAATGCCAAAACGAAACACCTAATTTAATAATATACTGCCCAGTTTTAGCCAAAGACAATTTTTGACACCTCGGAGATGTCAAAATTTGCGATGTACACGAAAGGGATGACATCTCAGAGACGTTATATTATGTCAAGTGGTAAATTCATTATACGAAATTTTTAACTGTAATATTTAATTAGATACTAAAAAATAAAATAAATAAAAAAATTAAAAAGATTTTTAGACATTATTTTGAATAAAAATTTATCACTTTAATTCAGACTATAATTCAGACACGATAATAAAAAAAGGTAACCATTTTGCTGAATTCGGTGTAAATTAACCAAGCTACAATTAAAAATAATCACTTAATTCACTTGCGTTTAGAAATGAAACACTTTAGGAAAAATTAATTAGAAACAATTTAAGAATCAATATAATTAAATATCAGTATGATTTTTTTGAAATCAAATATACAAAAAAATAGAAGTACAAGATTAGAAGAAATGATTGTATAGGATTGCCACCCAATGGTTATTATTTTATTCATTTATTTATTATAATTTTTCTGCACGTGAAATCTAATATAAGTCTGAAACATAAGCTTAGGTGGGATTGACTCCTTGGTAAATTATAATGAATGTTAAAGCACTAACCATTAGGCTTCCAGCTTGTCAATGAATGAATTGTGTGCCACAACTTAGAATCTGTAATGTGAAGGATTTGGAATGGCAATAAATTTTGCCATCTCTAATTGTTTATTTGGGGATATTCAGTAGGTATGTTTTTCTATTGCCCTCTAGGGATTCATAATTCTTTATGGCTTATTCTTACAGTCCACTACGGGCAATAAAATACTCCAAACCAGGTTACTGTGTTCAAATTTTTTCTTATACTTTATGACAAAATGTGATTGTGCACATGCACAGAATTTGTTTTGTGTGCTAATATTTCTTAAGCACTTGATTATAATTTAAGCTTTTGAAAAACATAAATTAATGTTTATATTTTGAAAGTTAAATTTTTGAATTAGTTTGCAGAGAATTTTTTATTTTGAGTTTATTACGTGAAATTTATTTTGAAAGCTTACATTAACTTGATAAAATAAATTTACTTTAAAATTGCTTTCACTATAATATGTGAGTTTTAGTATTTGCGTGTAGATAGCAATAGATAAGTATAGATAATGATAAATTGAATTTGTGCTTGTTTTGAAAAGTTTGATAGTAAATGAAATTTGAGTTGTACTTTATGGAATATATATGGAGTCAGAAAAGTAACATAGTATTAAATTAAAGGTTTTTGGAAGCTATAAAATCTGTATTATCCAACTGGTGTCAATGATTAGTTGAGTTATTTTATATATTTAACTAGTACTGTTATAAGGAATATTTATGTTATATATGAAGTATTGTTTATAAATATTTGATATATTAGTATTTATATTTATTCAGAATAGTAACACTGATTAATTAGAACTCTAGTTTTTATAAAAAATATATGTTTATGTTATAGATTTAGCTTTATTACCCAGTTTACTCTGGGGCTTGATTTCACATCAGTAAAGTTTTTTTTAAGGGGTCACTGCCTAGTTAATTACTTCACATAAAAATGCATTTCATTTACATTATAGATTTAGCTTTATTGTTTTGTTTAGTTTAGTTTAGTTTAATGCTAGATTGCACTACACTGGTTTTTTTAAGGTGGAGGACCACTACCCAGTTAATTAAAGACTGGGTTTTTATAAAAAATGGTTGATATCTGAGTAACTGATTAATATCTACTGCCCAGTTGTAATTTGTTGTAGACTGCATGTATTTACTTTATATTTGCTTTTAATAATGTAATCTCTCTTAAATTAGTAATTAATTATAATGAATTAGTAAGTAATTATAATGAAATGCATTGAAAATTTAAAATAGCATGTGATTACAAGGTTAAGTTTGATAGTGATCAGTATTATGCAATCCAACTGCATGTAGTGGCATAATTTAGGTTGGAGCGATAATTGTTCAGCACTTGGCACAAAAATTGGAAATTGCAACAATTGTAAAAAATGTAATTCATCATATGGCAACAGTTCGACAAACAAGTCAAAACTTACTTTTACTGTTGGTAACATTATTGAAAATTGGGCCAAATGTGTTACATACACTAGGATTTTACCAAGTTATTACCAAAAATGAATAAATAAAATAAAAACAAAAGAGAAAAGCTTAGTATATTTTTTATTAGACTACTTTGCTTATTTTAAATTTAAGATAAAGGTATGGTGAATGAATTTGAGAATAAGCTTTTTTCTAAAAATATTTCAGTCTGCAGCAAAGTAAATAATATTTAAAGTGAAACCAACAAATATTTAGAAATAATTAAGCATAAATTAAAATTAAATATATTTTAATTAAGGTAATGGTACAATAATTATAAAGCTAAAAAGTTTTATCTAGAAAACACTGATTAAAAATTTTCCTGTCATGACTCAATAAAATCAAGAAGTCATTAAAAAAAATTTCAAAAAGCTTTTAGAAATATTAATTTAAATTCAATGAACCATTACCTTAATGAAACGTGGTTTTAAATATGCATAAATTTCACATTCAGAATAAAGCATTACAGTAGCATTGAAAACACACAAATGTGTGAATAACTTTTATGAATTCATATAAAAACTAAAATATGGAAAGCATGAAAGTATTAAAATTCATTTTGAAGTCCTTTTTTTAAAGCAAAATATTGAAGTTTTATCAAAAACAAGTACTTTTATTTTAGAAATATATAACACTAGTCACTTAATTAAAATGCAAAATGAAATTATATGAATAAATACAAAGAACCTTTGAAGTGAAAACAATTTTTTTAAATGTTAATTTTTAAGAAATTCCAGCAAATTATCGAACTACAAAAATAAATATTAATGAAGACATTAGAATCTTTAAAAGTAACAATACTTCTCACCTGTCCCTGTTTTGTATGATCCGATGTACAATCTGGAACAATTTTTGATAATTTTACAATCCAATTATTTATTTTATCTCGTCGCCGCCTTTCAACTAAAAAATAAACAAATATTTTAATTCTGATGTAATTTAATCACAATATTTATTTAAAAATTTTAAACAGCAATGTTAACAACTTTTGGTAAAAAAATTAATAAATTTATTACAACAGAATTGTTATCAAAATTAATTGCTTCTAATTTTGAGGTTTGTTACTAAGTACATGTCCTCACAGTGATGTTTATCTTAAACTGCAAATATATCTTAAACTAGAATAGCACGACTTTATAAATGTTTGAAATTGCAACACTATCACGGTAAATTCAAACATCCATGTTTAGGATCCAAATATTCATTAAACAACTAACAGTAATTTTACATAAAAACAATAACCCCATATCTTTCCAACAGTACAATAATAGTATCGCATAATGAAGGAGAAATTGATCACTCAAACTTTGTCATACAACAATACTAAATTTCTGAAGTGGATCCAGTAGTATTCCTTACTTACATATTTAGTTTAAAAGAACATGATTAAAAGATCTAATAATTCAATTATGTGTGGATGAATATACACAATAATGTTACCTATCTCCTTAGTATTCATCTTATCCTAGTATCCCTAATAGATATTCACATAGAATAAACATTAGGTAATTGTTAATAATAGGTTATTGTTAACATTTATTGTTTACTGTTCCATTACCCTAAATATAATTTATGGACAATTTCCTTTTCTATCTACTTTGTGAAGATCTTGTAATTTGAATTCCAAATTATAAAAAAATATTTTACTCATTAACTTCCAAAATTATAGTAAATAATCTTATGAAGAAATGATTATTATAAATTATTTACTTTTCATTTGAACACGTTAGAGATGATTTTCTCTAGCTTCCACTATGATTATCTTATTTCATGAAGATAATTTTCAGTTGATGGAAATTTGAAAACATTTTGTCCTTTTAAATTCTTATTAACTATTTCCTTTTTAGTTAGTGGATAAAATATTACATATGCCCAATATGTTCTATGTTTACATTCAGACAGTATTCTATCTGGCATTTATTTACAACCAAAATTTTTTTTATTTCTTGTAAGTTCTCAGTATTATATTGCACCCTTTTTAATAAGGAATAACTTTAAGTTTTCTAGTAGGCAATCTGTTTAGTAGAAAATTTGCTTTAACAATATTTTCAACAAAACAAACACATACACAAAAAAAAAAAAAAAAAAAGAAGAAATCCAAAATCAAAATTTTTATTTTTTTGTTTAATACTAAAAAGCTAGAACTTTTGATTCAGAAAATAAATTTCCTTGAAAACATTACTTCAGATTCATAATCACTTAAAATATAGCACTCACACAGTAGGCATAACATAACACAAATTTATTGTGTTAAAAATACAGATTACAGCATTTAAATCATTTTCAGAACAAAAAACAAGTTAACTTCTTTAAATCTGCATTTTTTGTCATCATGAAATATTTTTTTAAAACTTAATAAATTCAAAACAAAACATTGCATTAACGACTCAACAATAATATCAATATTTGCCAACATAACATTCTAAATCATGTTTACATATTTTTTTTTTTTTTCTTATTCAGTGCTAGTCATTATTTAAGCATGAAATGCTTGCCCAACAAGATAATTATCTTAATTAAGATATAAAGGATAATTTTTTTTTAGAAGTACTAAAGAAATTGCAATTTTAATGAAAATTTTTAGTAGAAACTAATGGAAAAAAATAAATAAACATTTCACACAAAATATTTGTTAATATAAAAATAACTTATTCTTCAAAGTTAGAAAGTAGAGGGTAAAAATATTTTTCTGGTTTAAATTTAACAATTAATGCTGTTTTTTAATTTGATGAATGTAAGTGTATAATAATTTTTAATATTTCAATATAGTTATGTTTGCAGTCAATTTAATTCACCAATTATTGTTTGATTAATATCATGTAATACACAATATTAAGATAATAATAATAATCTTTGAAAAAGTAAATAGAAATAGCTATTTGCTTATTGGTATGAAGCTTATTAAGATGGGAACTGATAGTAGAAATCTTGATTTTAAGCAGAAAAAAAGAGTTGAAATTTAACACTAGATATAATAACAGAAATATGTAATCATAACATAAATATGAAAAAATACCTTCGTTGTGAGTCGCCCTACGTCTCTCATCCCTAGCTGTTCTTCCTACTTCTGATTTTGGACTAAATTGATGAGTTCTAGGCGCAATCGTTCTTTGGCTAGTCTGCAGCACTTCTTGTGGGGACATCATCACATAGAAGGGACCTTAAAATTAATTGGAAAACATTTCAGATAATACTTAGATTTGCATCAGAAGAATTTATATAAGAAATGCCTATAGCACACACCAAAGTAAAATAACCAATATTTTAATAATAGTTTATTAATCATAAAATATGCAATTTCTACAAATGAATAAATTAGCAAATTAGACTCAAAATATGTTTCAGTGTTTGCTATCTCTTAATAGAGAGTTAATAACTAACAAAAATTACTCTTTTCATTTATGTGGCTTTTTAAAGTAATCATTAATCCACTGAAATATTCAAATTTATCATGATTAGTAGTTTCTTAATGATATGATTTAATACTAAAAATTAAAACAATATTAAATAATACTTTAAAAACTTTAAAAATAATTTAAATATTCTTAGATTTTATCAAAAATATTTAAAATGTAAAAATGCTATATAAGGCCATTTAAAATTACATCAGTTATGAAAATAAAACTTATTTTTAAAATTCTCTTGAATTTTATAGAAATGTACTTTACTAAAGCATACATACACCAATAGTGTTTCATTCATTTCTATAAGCTAATTTGAACAATAAAATGTAATGATATGCAATAGATTAGACCAATGCTAATAACGAATTACAGAAATTTAATTTTCAATAACAAGGAATTCAATTGAATTTTTAAATAACAAAATTTAAACAAGTACCTTGTTAAACTGCAGAAATTTGAGCTTTTCATTCAATAATTTATAGTTTCATAAGATGTACAACAAGAAAAATTTAATTATTTTTTTCAAGATGATTTATGGCAAAACTAGAAAAAAATATATAATACTTTTTAGTGGAGTATTTTGCAGTGTTTTTGCACAAATGCAAAAAATGTAATTTAAAAAATTTGACAGACTGTGATTCAGTCCAAATTTGATAAAAATATACTTAAACGCTTACATCAAAATGTAAGACAAAATATCTTCAAACTGGGAAATTGAAAGAACAATCAAGAATCTTGAATAAAAAGAGCATAATATTTATATCTGGCAAGTGAATCAAATTTAATTTTCAAAAAAGACTAATAATACCAAGATGTCATTCTTTAGTCAAGGTTTTAAAACAAATTTATGTCAAGTTACATTAAGATTACATTCTAATTGTAATAAAATGTAAAAGACAAAACTCTCCTGCAATGAACTCTCACATATTTAATAATTACATCACATTATTGATAAACTTGAATTGAATATGAAATATCTGGATATAATGCTTATATACTGGATCTAATACTTATACAGCTTATATAATTAGAGAAAATTTCATTTAAAATTACGAATAATAATCAATTGAATCTAGCTATAACAACTAAGTTCAAAAAGAACAAAACTTACCCTCTGCTCCTGGACTAGTATTTCCATTAGCTGCAGTAAATGGGTTAGCTATAATTGCTTGAGCAACCTGTTGCCCTCCAACAAGTGCCGCTGATGTAGTGACTATTTGAGTTGCAGGGGCATCATCACGAGTTGCATCTGTTGATAATTGCACTACTCTATATGTTACAGTACCTGAAATAATAAATTAAAAGTTTGAAATCTTTAAAAAACATTTGTTTCATTTAATTTCATATTTATCTTAAACTTTTATAAAAAAATAATTATAATAATCTACCATCTGTTATTGCTGGTGGGTCATCTGGATTGACTTTATCTTGAGAACTAAAAGGAAAATATATTTAAGTTAAATTCTAACTAAAAAACAAAATTTAGTAAAAGGATCAAACATATATTTTCACGCCAGTTAGTCACTGTATGCATTTAAATTCTTAATCAATTACTTTAAATTATATGAAAAACATACATCATAATAAATATATATTTTATAGTTGCTACAATGACATTTAGTACTTTTAGAAATTGTTTTGTTAACTGTATGCATTATATTTTTTATCTCTTAATGTTCAAATAGTTGCATTTCCTTGCCATAAAATTATTATTTACATTTAACAATGGAGGAATTTAGCTGCATACAGAATCTAAGAAAGTTTAACTACAAAAAATAAAAATAAATTTCTAACATATGAAGTGATTAATACTTCCATTTCCTTTATTTATTACATTTTAAGAACTGGAATTACAACAGATTCATTTGCAATGATTGTTTAAGATCCATTTACGAATACAGGATTTTGAAACGAAAATATTAAATGTTTGTCATTTTAAATAACAGTGAAAATATCTCTAAAATACAGGCAAAATGCTGACATACCAACAAAATATAGGTTTAATAATTGAATAATGGATATTAACATTTTTCAAATTCAATTTCATTCTATTTTTATTATACTTTTAAATTGATCTTCAGTTTCTTCTCAATGAGCACCTTAATGACAGATTAGTGATGATTTATTTTATAAAAAGATAAAAAAAAATTTTTTACCTATTCTGATTTTGCTTAAGAGCGAGATTCATGAATGTTTGCCATTAATTTACCAAAGAAATTCGTTGTAGGGCACTTTGTCTTGTATTCAAGCAAAGGGAAATCACATCCTCAGACATTTATTGAAAAAATAAATATTGCAATAATTATAGATGGTTTTTTTCTTTGATGAGAATCTATTGAATTTTATTCCAAACTTAAGGAACTAGTCTTGCTAAAAACAAAACTTATTTTTAAATTAACTAAATTCTTACACTTAATAATTTTAAAATGTGTAAGGATTTTCTCTCTCTCTCATAATGTCACATCATTTTTTAAGAGTTTATGCCAATAGACAACTTCAACATTTAAAAATTTTTGGGTTTCATCTCAGATGAGAGCTTCTAAAAGTCAGGAAAAACTTGTATAATGCAGAAAATCTGAGAAAAGTCTGTAGAAATAAGAAAAAATATTTAGGTCTCTATCTACTTGAAAAGGAAGAGGCATCAACAGCATGTTCCTTTTAAAACTGTGTATTATGAGATTGAAGTATACAATATGCGAAACAGTTAATGTCTAAATAAGGGATTTATAGAGAGAAAAACATCAAAATGTTAAGCAAAGAGGCCTACAGAGAAAGAATAGTAAAAACTAATTTTATTTTATTAAAAATAAATTTTTTGAAAAAGGATGCACTCTATATTTGGATATTTTTCAATTTTTTTATTGCTTAGAGATCATTACTAATATTTCAAAGACATTATTTTTGCATTTGGAAAAAACTAATATATAAAAAATACTAAGTACAGGAAACAAAAAACAAAGGATATACAGAGAAGAAGGTATATAAAAAAGGAAAATCATGTGATCCTGAAAAATGCTTTACAGTTTTACACTTTGATGCTGTTGAGATATTTCTCCTTCAGTTTTAACTTTTGTTTCTTGTAAAGAACTCAAATTAAATCTTATTTTAGTTTTAAGATTTATTAAATAATTTAATCAATTGGTATAGTTAGAATAGCTATTTAGAAAATGAATCAAAGTGAATCTTTTTTTTTTTTTTTATGTATTTTCATACAAAAAGAAAATTTTTTATAGTGAATTATAATGTATAGATAACAATTTATATTTTTATCTAAAGTGATACCCGAAATTTCAATGTCAGAAAATTTTGCTTTATTTTATGAGTTTTTTGCTTAAGGATCCAATATTATTTGCTTTCATGTCTGCAAGGTCACCCAAAGGTTAATTAACTTAAAAAAGGTTAAGTTTTAACTCTCATAAACTTGGAAAAGAATATAAAGTAAATTTTTTGTTAGTTACTTAAAATTCTTACTCAATGATAACATTTTAAGATTGCAATAAAATTTCTGGGAAAAGTATATTTGATTTTTACTCAAAAATAAGCTATAAAAAATAGACATTTTAAAGAGGTTTTAATTAATTTTTATTATTAATTTTTAATTCCTCTTTCAGGAGTTTAGAAGTTAAAAATCAGTTTATAATCAATAATAATAACTTAAAAATCAGTTAAAAATCAAAAATCAGAAGTTAAAAATCAGTTTAGAAGCAAAATTACATACATTGAATGCAGAAAAAATAAAATCACTTACCCAAGACTGTCAGCACAAATAATATCTGAGTGAATGTTACGATTGGGATTTATGTCTTGAATAACTTCTACTACTTCCCATCGCCCAGTATTTGCACTGTCATCTCCATTTACATCCATAGCAACTCTTAAAAATTAAACACAAATTAACTAAGCAAAATTAAATAGAATAAAGTATATTTAAATAACTAATTAACAATAATAATAGGTAAAAAGGCTAAATCAGGTATAGAGAATATACAACGTGCCAATAGAACATATTTATGTGGATAAACACAGATTCAAATGTTATTCTGAGAAATCTTTAAATTTTAAGTGAATATTGTCAAATAAAAATGTATACAATCTTTAATGATTATATATTATCTTTATGTCTTTATAAAATTTGTCACCTAAAAACTTCCATGCATATTAATAAGACAATTTATCGTTTTAAGGTTACTTTTTGCTCACAATGGCTAAATGAACCAGAATTTCTCATTGAAGTGGTTCTTGAACCCTTGAACCATAGGTCCCCAAAAGGAATGGTGAACCTACAAGTCACTGAACTAACATGAACGTTAACTATTCAGTTGCTAGCTTACCACTGCATTCTAAAAGAACAATATTTTACTACTGACAAGTATCTGAATGAAAGAAAGATTAATTCTGCTAGCTTTCAATCATAAGAAAAGCTTGCTACCAACAAAGCTAATATACTTGTCACTTTGAACTCACCACCTTTATGTAACGAGAACGACGCTCTAACCAACCAGGCCACCACAGCCTTAGAGAAAGGTTTAAAATGGATAATTGAGAAATGTATTATGATTTAATGTTATCTATATTTTCTGTTATATATATATATATATATTTTCCTTTGAAACTTTCATTGTCACTTCACAGATAAATTTTACATATTAAGGTATCTGCCCATGTTCAAGCTAATATTTTCTTAAAAATTAATTTAGTTTCTTTTATCTTGTTTATAAATTATGATGTAAAAATGTAAAGTTAGCCAAATGTAAAACTAAAAATATTAAATTTTATTATTTTTAAATAGAATTGACATCAAACAAATCTCTATCATTTATACATTCAAAAAAAAAAATTTTTTTTTTTTTTTTGAATGTGTAAATGATAGAGATTTGTTTTGATTTTGAGAAAATATTACTTAATTTACTTTAAAAAAAAATTTTTTTTTTTTTTAAAGTAAATTAAGTAATATTTTCTTAAAATATAAATAAATACAGGTGATGTTTAATAAATTTCGACTGTAACCTAAATTCATAAACAAAATTTGAGTATGAGTTCTGAAATTACAAGTAAAATGGACCATTTTTTTTCTTTCATTTTTAAGGTAGTTAATAAAAAAAAAAAAAAAAAAAAAAAAAAATCTAAAAATGCATTACTCTGTAAATTAAAATTGTTTTTTAATAATTGCACATACAATGTCATATTTAATAAATAGGATGAATATTAATTAATGTTAAGCAAAGTTATTATTTAATGCATTTTTTTAATTACTTATATAAAATTTCAGTATTATAAATTAAAAAACAATTGCATCAAAATATCTAATATTAAAAAAGAATTAAGAGAAAGGTTTGTTGTTGTTGTTTTTGATGACACT
Organism: Latrodectus geometricus; assembly: GCA_026290005.1. NCBI lineage: Eukaryota > Metazoa > Arthropoda > Arachnida > Araneae > Theridiidae > Latrodectus > Latrodectus geometricus. The sequence continues at coordinate 15,860 of JAPDSC010043156.1, forward strand.
TGGCAACGCCAAGCCTGCCCCTCAGAGACTAGACGAATGAAGTCAGAGAGAGCGTCTTCCGTTTTTCAATAGAGCACCCTCATATGAAGGTGGAAGTATGACTTTTGGCTCAGATATGGCAGCACCATCAGAATTTTCCAATTTAGAGATTGAAACCAGTGAAAACCCATAGCCGGGCTCCAACCACCCCCAGAGGTATTAATTTGTAATGGGAACATGGAGGACATTGCGACCCGACAGATTTTATGTGCCCCAGTCGCCATTAGTGAACACAACAGATCTTCGGGTAAGCCAGGATTCGAACTCACCACCTTTAGGTAACGAGAGCAACGCCCTAACCAACCAGGCCACCGCGGCCTTAGAGAAAGGTTTAAAATGGATAATTGAGAAAAGTATAATGATTTAATGTTATCGATATTTTCTGTTTGTGTTATTTATGTTGACCCTTCTTTAATTGAATATAGTTTTATTCTTTATATCATTAATTTATGTAATTTATTTAGGACGTATTTAAAAATTACTAAGTAGTAAGCTCCAAAATAGAATGAATTACAGATTTTTATTTTATAAAAGTTTTCTAAACAATAAAAAATAATATTGATCTAAAAGTTTTAATTCTCAACGAATCTCGTAAGTTTTCCTTGGCAGGTAAGGGGTTAATAATCTATGATTAACTGGATTGATTTAAAATTTGAGACTGCAATTTATGAAATTTTCTGTGCAGCTTTAGATAGCCAAAAAATGTTTTTGATATGTATTTCATGAAATCAATTTAAAACTTAAGTTGTCTCTACATGAATGAGTAAGAGTTGTTGAACAAAAATTCATGTAATTTAAGCCTTTTTTACAATATTGATATTTTTATTACTACATAGTTTTAAATTAAAAATTAGTAAATTTGAAATATTAAACACAATTATAAATAATATTAATTTTCATATTTAGATAGTATAATTAAAATATTTTTAAGGACCTGCTTTAACAAAATTTATGTTTAAGTAGATGTAAAAATTTTTGGTGTTTTACATTGATCTCAAAACCAAAAGAAAAGATTCTATAAGAAGCAAAGCACTTGATTTTTAAAAGACAGCTTCCTAGTTTGTTACAATTTAGAAATTACATAGGCTGACAAAGCAATGAATACATACAAGTTAAATACAAGTATTTTTGACATGAAAACAAAGTAAGTGGATAGGGTTGCATAGTAGAAATGGAAGAAATTGCTTACCAAAAGCCGAAACAATTCTTGTCAAATATAGCAATGAATAGTAATGCCAATCAAGAGATAAAAGGTTGTTTGCCATAACTGTTCTATCTAGAACACAGTGCCACTGTTATTTTCCAGAAAATTGTTGAAAACATTGAAGAAAGTAGTTATTCTTAAAGTTTAAACCAATGAAATGAAAAATGCAGGATTTCATTGTTAATTATGAATGCAATTTTATTCACCAAGAAACAGGTGCTTTTACCCTAACATATGAATAAAGATAGTGCAGTTATGCTAAAAAATCCACAGAGTCGACAAGGACCATACAGGTGTCATCTCAAATCATATTAAACTAAATTTGTTCAAAGATCAAGGAAAAGGTAAGAAGATTGTAATTGTGTCAACCAATAAGTACATTTAATCAAACAAGGAAAATATAATTATTTTTTCATAACATCCAAATATATAGACAATATGTGACAGTTCTAATTAGTTTTCCAACATAGTTGTTATCAAAATCAAATACAAGAAATATTTTTATTTTGAAAATGACTATCTAAACAAACTAAGCAAATTTCAATAAATAATATTAACTGTAGTTTAAATATGGATAGCAAAATTAAAATTTTCTTAGCTTGTTTATTAATGACTATACAAAATATTTTTCCAGTAAGCTGGAAGAGGTATGAGATTAGATATGAATTAATTTCATTATAGGAGAGGGTTTTAAATTACAACAAAATGTATTATCTCAATAAACCTAATTAAAAATATATATATATTTGGAAGAAAACTTACTTTTGATCAACATAAACCGGCTGTAGGAAGTTCTTTTCAGTCTTAATAGTGCGTACAGTTCTAAAATAGAAAGGAAAAATTTAATTTAAAATACAACAAATTAGATCTTAAAATTTACATACATCACCAATTATTATGAATAAAGTTATTTCAGCTAAAATCCTTTTTGATTTTAAGAAGTTGCAGTTTTTAGTGAGATCAATATTTTCTATCAATCAATACGCCAATAAGGTCTAACAGTTAATTTCAGAGTACATTTCACTAGTAGTAAGTTTTATGATTTCAGGATGATTTGTTGTTTAACAATAATTTTTTTTGCACATAAGAGGAAAAGGCTGGAACCTACAGTTTAAAATGGATTATGAACCACTACAAACATCCATACCCAAGGTGAGATTTAAACACACAAAATGTTGAACCAAAACCAAGAGCGAAAACCATTTGGCTGTAAACTCAAAATTAGTTCAAATAAAAAAAAACTTTTTATCCTTGCTTCATGAAATAAAACAGCGAGTTATTTACAACCACAATGATTTCTAAAAATATTTTACTACATATAAGATTTTCATAATAAGGGGGCATTATTAAATGATATATCACAATCTAAATATCTCACAATTTGACAATTTAAAAATTTTTTCACTTTTTTACTAGAACTTTGTATTGAGAATAAATATAAAAAATAATCAGGATTTTTCTCCATCTCTTCAAAACTTCATTT
>JAPDSC010043160.1:0-11907 GCA_026290005.1 Latrodectus geometricus
TATATAAAGCTGTGAAAATTTAGCAGTGGTAAGGATTATATATAATACATTGAAATTCTTGCTCATATATGGCAAACCTTGTTACCAAAATGAAAAAAAATTGTTTCAGTATTTTACTTTCATGTCCTATGTCCCACGTATTATGTCCATATCATATATATATATATATATATATATATATATATATATATATATATATATTTATGCTCACGTCCTTAAAATCAGTTCACAACTAAGGATTTATATATTTATAAAAATAGATTGAGTACATGTTTGAGTTCTCTTCCAGTAAATTAATGAAGATGTTTGAAGACTTTTTAATAAAAATTCTAATTATGTTTGGGATAAAGGGAATTCACATTATTGAATGAAGGGGGGGTGTAATTAGATATAACTTGTTATTCTTGGAATGTTCATTTAATTAGACAGGTTAGTTTCATTGAAAAATTATGAAATGGGGAATGAATGTCGTGAGGCGTTTGAGAAAGTAATTAACTAAACCACTTTGTAGTATTAAGATTTGATTGACATTTCCAATTTCACTGCCGACTAAAACTTAATTGAAAGAAAATCTCCATTATAAACAGTTCTCGAAAAAAACTCGCCTTTCTGCACAAAATGTGTTTATCCTCTGGTTAAATCTAATGAATTATTTATATCTTTGATTAAATCAGTTTCTTTAAATGCTTGTTGGAAATACAACACTTTCCTTTGCTTTTAATACATAATTGGAAAATCCTTCAGATAAGAAAATATATTAAGATTGTTTCGCTTGGATTACCTCTGATTAATTAAGTTGTAAATAGTTTTTTTTCTAAAATACAGTTGAATTCTTCTGATGTTTAATTAAATAGATTTTGCTTATATTAATAATATGAAATTAATTTTAAATTAAATATACTTAACCTTTAACATTTAAATTTTGATATGATTTAAATTTTTTATGCATCAATATCAACAAAATATAACATTTATAAATTATTCTAGGGTAATTAATAACCTTGTATATTATTTGAATAAGTTTAATTATTTTACTGCTTGAATACACTTATAAATTAAAAAATCTTTTTATTGAAATTTAAATGATTTATGTAAATTATATTGCTTTCATTATTTTTAACTTATATGAAATATTCATTTTGAAAAATAATTATATAAATACATGTTGTTATTTTATTAGGCTATTAGTAAAAATTAATTTTTGTTTAATTGTATATCTGGAAACATACATTTGTAATTATTACTGTGCAAATCAATAAAAGATAGTATGCTATTCAATTGTAATTAAAAATATTTGATGGTTTTTGATCAACTGCCAAAAAAGTTTCAAATATAATTAAAAATGTTTAGCTATTTCTAAAATGGAAATTAATAAAAAATATGAATTGCCTAAAAGATTAATTTACAATAATCCTATTTTCTTTGAACTGTTTTCATTTTAAATTTGTAATATTTAATTTCCAAGCTTTCAAAAAGGTGATCTGTAGAAGATCTGAATATTTGAACTCTCACACGCAAATGAACAACTTTTTCTCTTAATTAATTTGTTTATTAATCTTACACATTGTAAATATAACTGTATACTGTCTAGCTTTTTGAATAAATAATTCAAAATATATATTAATATTATTAAGGGTTAAGTTAAAATATACACTTCATTATACTAATTAAACATTACGGTACCAGCTACAAATGAATCCAATAAAAATTTCTTTTACATACAAATTTTATAAGGGATTAAGTATAAATAAAATTGTTTATTTTTATGGAAAGAAACAGTACTTAATAGATATTAGTTTAAAATACAGTGATATGTTAATGCTCAAAGAAAAAATTGCATCGTTTGTAGATATATAGTACTAATTTTTTATTTGTATTATTAATGAGACCAAATAACCGAGAATTGTATTTACTGCACATTATTTATAATTTAAAGAAGAAATTATGATTGTTACTTTCTAGAAGTTTGCAAATTATTTTTAAAATAAGATTTAAAACATAAATTCAAAAATTGAAAATCCTTTATGCTAATGATGAGTGTTGTTATTATTGAAAGAATTTAAATAACCAACTTCAAAAGCTTTCTTCATTACAAATCCGGAAAATATTATAGGTATTGTATTCTCAAGTAAAACACATAACTTTAATAATTTTAAGTTTTGAAAACATGAAAAATATAATAATTCTTCAAGAATTGCTATGAAATAGAACTAATTTTTGTAATTTTAAATTTAATTTAACACTTGTTAATTATTAATAGGCAAATTGAAAGATTTTTTTCTGTTTATGTAGAAATTTCTATTTATGGAGAAATTAATTCTTTTAAAATTTAAATTATATTTTACGGAATAATTAAATAATTAAAAAATAAAGAAATCGAAACTTTGTAATTTAATGTTTTACTAATTTATTAGTGCAAATAAGGAATAAAAAATAATAATTTATGAAGAAAAAATATATCACAAATAATTAATTTTTAACTGACATTTTTATACAAACAGTGCATTTATTTTTATAAATAATTTAAAATAATACATTTCAAATAAAATACATTTTAAAAAGAGGAAAATCTTTTGATAATTTTTAGAGAACATAGTATTTATTTTATACACTAACAAATGCGTTATTTACGAAGATAATAATTTTTTAAAAAAAACTGGTAAACATATAACATATATAAAATATTTGAAAAAATGATAAAAGTTAATAATAACTTTCAAACCAGCAATAAATTTTATTTGATTAACTGTAAATTAATCAAATAAAATTTAGTTCAAAATGCGTTAGTCCCCATTTACTTGAAATAGTGGTGCTTCATTCAAACGAGACACACAGTAAATGAGGAGCGTATCTATAAAATAGCAGTCATAAAAATAAAGGAAAAAACAATAAAAATTAAAATATTACAATATTTATTTTATTCTCAATGAATTTGTTAATGTTAATAAATTTTTAATTTCCTCAAAACAACTGTATCAATTTACAATAAAGTGAACGATTCTTCTCTTCTGTTACAAGAAACATATCTACAACCTAAGGCCTCGGTGGTCTGGTTGGTTAGGGCGTCGTTCTCGTTATCGAAAGGTTTTGAGTTCGAATCCCGGCTTAGCCGAAGATCCGTCTTATTCACTGATGGTGACTGGGGCGCGTAAAATATGTCGGGTCGCAATGCCCTCCATGTTCCCATTACAAATTAATACCTCTGAGGGTTGTTGGAGCCAGGCTATGGGTCTTCACTGGTTTCAATCTTTAAATTGGAAGATTCAGATGGTGATGCCATCTATGAGCCAAAAGTCGTACTTTGACTTTCGTATGAGGGTGCTCTATTCAAATACGGAAAACGTTCTTTCAATGACTTCATTCGTCTAGTCTCTTGACGGGCAGGTTTGGCGTTGCAAAGTGTCATCAGTACAAGCATAATTTTTTAAAATTTGATTAAAAATTGCATTTTAAAGAAATGAAATAAATTTAATTTGTTTTCATACACAGTAGCTTTTCAAAATATTTATTATTGTATTAGTTTAAAGATATTAATTAAATTCAACTATGAAAAATGTTTTTCTTGTCAAATGTTTTATTAGTATTTTTTTAGTTTATTTACAAAACCATATATTCAAGAACATAAAAAATAAATTTACAACAGAGTATTCATCACTGGTACACCTCAAAACATCTTTCTTTAGTTGAAAGGGACGTTTTTTAAGAAAGTAAAATTGCTCTACCGCAGAAGCTGTCTTAAAGTGTGCACCAACAAGTGCGCTTCAGGTCTTTTATATTTTCATGGAAGCATATGGAGGATAGTTACCAATACCTTTTTATCTCTTCTTAAGAAGAAATGTAAAAGTTGTATTTGCTAGTGCCCCAAGGCTACAAGTAGCAGAATTTGACCGAATGCATTTCCCCGAATTAAACATTTATTGATTTTTATACTAAGCAATTTAAGTATGCAGGATTTTGATCTTCACGTAAAATATTTTTCTTAGGTATCATTTGATTAAATTTATTAATTTAAATTCTTATTTTCCGCTCTCATGGAAAGATTGTATGGCTCTGCATTGATCAGATATATTTGTTTTCAGAAACATATATTTGTCTGTTTTTTCACAATTTTGAAATATAAAAAGTCTTGATGTGTTAGAAAATAAATAATTCTAAAATAGAAGAAATATATTTTTTATGGCAACTAAAAAATAAAGCAATTTGTAAAGTTTATAGAGTATTTGTAACACTGTCTATTTCACCCACCTTGTCTAGTGGTCAGCGTACCTGACTGCAGATTGAGAGGTCCTGGATTTGAATCCAGGTTCAGGAATGGATGCACTTTCTCTTATTTCTTTCCTTGCATAGATGGAGTAGGGAGGGTTACCTACCCAATAAATGGGTTGTCTATGGCATGTGTGTACTGAAGAAGTCGGATTCTACACCGAATTGCGGTTCAGTTGAAAAAGTGGAGCAGCGCACCCTTTATTTCCAGCCTGGTTGGATGCAAAAACAACAACAACATTGTTCATATTATTGACATGAATAAAACTACAATTTTATTTGTAATTCAAAAGTTATTGAAATTCATGTATATTAGTTTATATTAATATTAAACTTGAGGAGAAAAATAGATTGAGAATAAATAAATAATATAATATGTGAGAATTATGTTTCATCATAAAAATACCAATAAATCAGTGATGTGTCATAATTATTTTTCATACATTTTCTGAGAACAAACTACCTAAATTCATACATGTTGGCAGTTTATTTCTCTGTAGTGAATAGGAATATCAGTAGAGGGAGAGCCGGTATAATATTGCAAGCTAATATCATTATTCTTTACTACGAATTCAATATGACCAGAGCTATCATTTCCTCTCTGTTTTGTTTTGGGACAGTTGTCAGCTAATCATTGACTTGATAACAAATCAATAATGTCTTACATTGCCTCTAATAATGCTACGAAAATAATTGTAGTTGTCTTTTAGCAGTTTTTTTTTATCATCCTTAAGAGTAATGAAATTAACTTGGAAATGTTTTCTTGGATAAACTTTGTTGAGAGTTATTTTATTTTCAAAAATGTGAGAGTGTATTCGTTATTAGCAATAATAAAAATATCAAATATTAATATTTATGTAGATTTATAAGTCATTATATTTTATTATTCGGTCCTTTCTTCTTAGGCTTTTGTTTTTGAAGTAAAATGAAATTATTTTGTAAGTATTTTCTTGGGTATACTTTTTGAGACTGATTTCCTTTACAGAAAAATTGAGTGTATTTATTATTAACTAAAATAAAAAAAGAAATTATCAAATAGTAATATTTATCAAGTCTTATTATAAGTCATTATTATCTATTATTCGGACCTTCCTACTTAGATCTTCTTTAAAAAATAGGAATTTTTACATTATAGCTAATTATATTTTTATAAAATTATTTCCTATTTTTAAAATTATCACCACTTCAATTGTTAGCTTAGCATGAAAGGAAAAATTAGCATTGTTTTCTAAATACAATTGATTCAATTCATAATATAATCAAATTGAATAAAATGAATTATCATTTTAACTTCATTCAGATAATTTTTAAGTTGTACTTAAATCAAAATTATCTAATTCTATTCAGTGTTACGTATTGTTGCTTGATTATGGTAAATGACAATCATTAAAGAAAAAGTAAGTGTTGTGTAAGTGTTGTAAGTGTTTAAAAATTATATTGATTAAATGGATACATGATTAAAAAAACACTTATACTTATAAAATGGTATTTGGTTTGTATTTGTAATTGTTCAATATAAAAAATTATTCAAGCTTTCATAAGAATTAAGGCTTTGAAGAATCTTGTTCAGAGATAATATATTTATCAATAAACGCTTGGCATTCTAATAATTTTTAAGAGAATTTCAGAAATCTTTATTAAATCTTCATTATATTTTTCCAATTTTAATAAGCCATGTAATAAAAATAGTTGAATAATTTAAGCATACAAAACTAGGGATTAAATTGTATTAGCTTGTAATTAAATAACTTTCAAAGGGTTCAGGTGATGAATTTTTATTAGAATAATAGATAAGTACTTCCACACCTATGATTAATTTTCTTTTGATTTATTTTCTGATGAGGAAAAATAATTTAAAACGCAGTTTAGTTTAGAATTAAAAAAATCATATCAAAGATTTATATTTTTATTTATTATACTTAAAAATGAAGGAAAATTCAATTTTTTTTAAATTTTTATGTCTTTTCATGGTTGTATTTGTGTATTTATTTCAGACTAAAATTTGATAAGAATCTCTTATTTTCTGGTAGTACAAAGTCATTTGACAGTACTATTGGTTTTTTGAACAGAATTAAAAAAAAACTTCTCAATATCATTTAAAATAGCAAAAAGATCTAATTTTTTGGCATAGATTTTAGATAAAGATTCTTAAATAGATAATAGAATGAAATACAATGCATATTCAGCAATATGTATCTAAGCTCATTATATTATTTTAGTAATTTATTTTGGATGATGTTATTAATATGTGATAAAATTAAGTCATTTTCGGTACTTACGTACTTGACGACTACCTTGGCGATATTTGGCGGTAAAAATTTCATTGGTGAATTCAATGGCAAGATTAACACAATTTAAATAATAATTATATAATACTCTTTATTTTAGCACCGTCTGTGATCTATGCCAGCCCCTAGGTTTTTTTAGGTAGTCTTCATATTATTTTTCCAGTCACCAGTTTTGGCGATTTATCAAAATAGTCATCGTAGTATGTAAGCACCGCATTTTCTTTATAGAAATAAAATTTTCAATATTAGACAATGCATTAATCAAAATTAACTAATAGGTTTAAACAAATTCCCAATTTTTTTTAAATTACAAATAATTTATGTTTTTTTATTACAGATTTTTCAACAGTAAATATTTTAGAATGAAATTATAATTAATTACTTATTTCACATAACAACACATTTTTCCTGAATACTCAAATTTGATTTATATTTTTTGAAAATATTCATTATAGATTTTATTGGAAGATGATCAAAGTAACCATTTAAATAAGTAAATTTTCTTCCATAGTTTCCCTATTTTTGTTTTATTCTCGCCAAAGGAATTCAGTTTCATTAGAATATGTCACCAACTTGAGCTAAGTGTAATTAACTTTTCGATTTATCCTCTTATTTAAATAGTGTAACAAGAAACATTTTGGGCATTTCATTTTCTTTAATTCTTTCAACCTGTGTGGAAGGAAAGCTTATTAACTACTGAAAATAAATAAGAAAAAATCTTAATTAATGTTTACCGAGAAGAAAGTGACGTCATTAAGGTGAAAATAATGAAAACCGTTAATGTCCTGTTTAAAGTGTTCAAACCATGGAAATTCTGAGCATTGACTTGCTTATTTTTATTGATTAAACAATGTAAGAGGAAAGTTTATAACGCATTAGATAGACATTCTTTAAAAAGGAGACATAATTTAAAAAGGTATTTTTGATATACTTTTTAATTTATTTAATCATAATATTAAAACTTATTAAATAATTTATTTTTACCTTCTAAAATAGATACATTTCATGCAATATGTGTAACAAATACTTTAAGATTAAAGTTATAAAATAAACATAAAATCATTTTTTTAAAAATGTTAGTTTCTATTAAAAGTGTTGTAAGATAATTTTCTCTAGATAATTTTTTTAAATTCATATTTCCTGTGATAAAAAAATACTTTTTTTTATAGCATCGAAAATTGATTCAAATACAATAGATGATGTTAATAAGTTGTTGTTATTACTAATGGCACTTGTCGTAGCCAAGTCAATACGTCAAGGACTAAGCGAATGCAATCAAGAAGATCAGGATATCAGTCTTCCGTTTTTGAACAGAACACCCCCATACGAGGGTGGAAGTATGACTTTGATTCTAAGAAGGCAGCATCATGTGGGTTTTCCAATTTATAGATTGAAACCAGAGAAGACCCATAAAGGCTAACACCATTAAAATTGATTTGAAAAGGAAACATAAAGGAAATTGCGCTCATTACATATTTAACCTGTCTCAGTAGCCATTAGTGAACACAACAGAACTTCAGATAAGCCGGGATTCGAACTCATTACTTTCCGATAATGAGAACGACGTCAAACCAACCAGGCTACCATGGCTGTGATGTCAGTATATAACAGTTCAATAAATGAATGCATCAACTATGCATGTAATAAAAGATAAAATAAGTAACTGTCCATAAATGATATTACATTAAGAACAGAAAGTTCTCACTATGATATTCAGAAATTTTAATTGACAAGTATTAATGCTGCAATATCAAACATAAATTGACAAGTATTAATGCTGCAATAACATCAGCATGCATAATTTTATTTAAAGAGAGATGAGCCATATTTTTCAATATTTTTCAGCTTCTCCAAATGACGTTTTTACATTTGTATTATATTACACACAATTTTGGAAGTTAATTCTTTAAGCTACCTATTAATTTACAATAAAAAATGTTTTAAGGGATAAATTGATGTATCTGCTTTTGGAGATAAAATGAAGTAGAAAGCGCTTTTTTTATTTTCAAAATAGGATTATATTCTTTTATAACAAAGTTAAATGTTATAGCCTAATCATTCACTTCTAACGTGAGCAGTTCTTATTTTCTAAATTACTATGAAAAACAAATTAGGTTTCTCTGTAAGTGCCTATTAAGGACTTTAAAATAATATTCAAGCACTAAAATAATCTCTATAATAGAAAGATAACGTATAATTTTTCCTGAAACAAATTGGCAGAAAAAAGTGTTTGGGAAACTAGCAATGTCTTTGCTTAAATGTAGTTTAAATTTAAATAAAAGTATATATATAAAGCATAAGCATTGATATGTGAGATTTTGTAGAACAACGTGGTTATATTTATTGAGACGTACTTACTTCAAAAATTAATAGATAAATTATATATATATTCTGTTTTCGTTATCCCAGTTATAACTCATTGTTAATAAAAATGTAATTCTTTAATTATTTCTAATTTTTTAATAATTCATGTAATTTTATAGTTAAAATATCAATGCTTACGTTTGTTAAATGATGATAATGCACTTTAGAGATTTTGTAAAAGTTTATTACCATAAATATAGGAAGGATTAGTATGACAATATTACCATGGAAGGGATATAATTTTATATGACATTTTATTGATTAGACATTCGATTATTTGACAAATAAAAACACAATTCTAATGACAAATTAAAAAATAATGCCTGGAATATACTACACTTAAATTCGTAATTTAGTAATTTGTTTCATACTTTATATTTAAACTAGCATTTATAGTTAAATAATGCAAATATTGATTTATTTTTATTTTCTGTTATTTTAAAGATTAATTCATTGATTACTGATTTGATTTTTTAGAAGCATATATAAATTGACAAAAAATTGATGGCTCACGATTATTTAGTTGTTTTTAAGTATGCTCTAAAATAAATTATTATAATTTAATTTTTGAGAGAAAAATTTGTATGTTATTTAAATCACTTTGGGATATATTCTTTTGCTTCAACTAATATATCATGGTAAAACTGTGAAAATGTTAGAAAATAAAAAATATTCAATCATTTTACAAACTAATTAATCTAAAATTGTGCTGCAAATAAATTTAAACAACTAATAAAAAGAAATACTTGTTTGTTCAACATGTCTTGTAAAATATTGAATTCATCATTTGATGATTATTTTAATTTAAGAATATCTGAAAATGTTTTTAAGAAATGCATTCTTAAATTCATATGTATTCTTAAGCTATAATCTAAATCAGAAATATTTCTTTTTTGTTTTGAAATCGGTATCTATCAAAAAACCTTTTTCCTACATATTTTATTATTAAAAACTACAACTTACTTAAACATTGAAAGTGCGAGTTTGTTAAGCAAAATATTCATATAAATTTATAACAGGGCAGCCTTCAATTTAATTAAAAATGATTAAAAGTAATATAAAATAGTTCCTTTGTCATGGTTTAGGTATAATTGAGGAAAGAATTGTAATAGTAATATAAATATGAAATAAGTCATTTAAGCAATAAAATCTATCCACACTATAAAAACTAATAAATTAATTTTTCACCCAATATGTAAGATTGTTTTTTTATTTATAATTTACGAGTCAATTTCAACTTTTTCAGGAATTCATATTATAAATAATTTTAAAAACCATGTTGTTATTGTGGCTTATTATTCACCAATTCAGCAGATAGTCATTGACATAGATCTTTTCCATGAAAACCTAATGTTCATTGCCGTGTTGTACAGTTAATCATATGATGTGAAGCATATTAAAGTTCATACAATGCGGTACAAGCGAGCCCCGGACTGTGCCTTAAAGTTAACCGTCTTTGGAACGTTTATCTATTACAAAGCATTAAGTAATTTTAAACCATGGTTTAGTGACACGGTCCCACCTGAGCATGCACCCTCCTGTTCACATCCACGCCACACCTGGGCGTCACAGATTAACGTGGACACGTCCCTAACCTACGGATTTCCATCAATTTAGGGAGGTAGAATGCAGTTACCTACCCAATCACTGTTTGCGGCAAAAGATGTTACAATTTGCTAATCTTAACGGGAAGCGGAAAATTAAGCACTAACTACGTTTATGAGTGATTAAGCACTAATTATGCTAATTGAGTATTCATGTTTTTGAAGCAAAGACTAAGCAGGAGATCTAAGAACATGTGTTACCACTCCCCGCAATAACTTTTAACTTAAAGAATACTGTGAGGCGACCTATTTTACGTGTTCTAACCACCAATATTGAACACAATGGTCATTCATCTGGTTCAAATATATGAAATATTATTTTCCTACAATGTGAATGATCCCGAATGAAGCCAAAGCAACATTCAAAACCGTAAATATTGTACACAGACATATTAATTGTAAAAGTAATTAATAATATAAATAGTAAATAAATTAGAAATTACAAATCGCGAACAGGACTTTTTATTACACTTAATTGCAAATGTTTTTAGTTCTAAATAATATATCGAATATCAATTTTATTATGCATTCTGATACAATAAAAACACAATTCACATACAGAAAACAGTTAAAGCAAATTTTTATAAAAGTTCACCATTTCAACTATCATGTATATTATTTTTAACTAATAAAGAGAGAATTACAATTAAAGTTTAAAGAATATTAAAAAATATTAAAATTCACATTATTTAAGTAAAATAAATCAATTTAAACATACCTTTTTAGTTGAAAACAGATTTGTTTCCCTGAGATATGAAAATTCTTTTGCGTATTTGTGTTTTTATTTTATTTTTAAATTTAATGAAAACCGACTGGGGAATATCTGTCTGTGTATTTATATTTTTGTTCATATTATCACTTCAAAGTAATAACGACATTTTTAAGAAATTGTTTGGATTGTTATTACATGATTTTTAGAGTTGTTAAATCTGTTCATTCATTTTCACAATGCAAAATAAAAATTTATAATGGAAATGATTAAAGCGGTTGCTAATAAACTAACACAAATATTCACAACGAGCAAAAAAGCCAATTTCAGAATAAAATGTGCTTCTAAATTAAAGATTATTTTTTTAGAAATATCTATAATTATAATTGGAGAATATTATATATGATTTTTTTATGAGGTAATAATACGAAATGTTTAGGTAATATAAAAAGAAAAAAAAAACAAGTTAAATAAAAAGGGAATAAACTTCCTAAGATAAGCAGTTTATTTTTATTCGCTTGTGAAATCTGATTCGATTATGGTGTGTTCTTCTTCTAATATACATTTATAAATTAAGAATTTTGAAAACGAAAATATCACTGTGAAAAGAGATTTACTTTTAATGATATATATATATTATATATATATATATATATATATATATATATATATATATATA